>JAKSZP010013377.1:0-128716 GCA_022478985.1 Massospora cicadina
TCTAGGATGCACCAAAAGGACCACAAAGGGTCTGAGATTACCAGCTATGAGCAAGAAGGTGGGAACTTCCCAGTTGGAAGTAGCAAGAATAATGCTGAGATGCACTACCAGTAAACTAAGTGAAAATACTGTGGCGAGAAACGTAGAGACTGTGAAGAATGGCCAACACATCCAGTTAACACTCAAGGAGAGCCTCGCATGGATAATTCTCATGCATGTATAGTAAAAGGGTTGGTTGACTAATGTCAAGAGATCATCCATAAATTTCTCATTCACTGAGAGGTAGTGCATAAAGAATATCCACATGACCATGGAACAAGGTGCTAAGACAAAGTGAATAAGGCATATCAAAATGTGCCAGTACACAGGGGACCCCAAGGACAAGGTGTACAATATTGCATAAGAAACTATATACGCCAAAATTGCAAGGACCTAATTGGACCCCAAGGGGAGTCCATAACCAAGTGCAATCCAGTGCTAGGGTACTTGGGCACATCAATCTGGAGGGGTCCAGGTCTTTTCAGGGGGGAACCAGAATCTGTAGTTACTTTAGACAAGATACAATGACCTATATTGCTAGAGACCTCCTTGAGGAGGCCTGCAAAGAGGTCATACTATGAGAAAATCTAAAAATTTAACAAACGTAGTTTTTATTAAAAGAAGTTGACCAACAAAGAAAGTTAATCTAAAAAACTAATTATAAAGGATTTGGGATATCATTTTTTCATTGAGCGATGCACTGCACCCAATCCAATCAATAAGTGTAACCCACCATGTTTTGTGGTACTATAGCTCAAGTATGATCACACTTGGGTGACTATCTGAAATTGGATATTCCCAATTGGCAATATGGTAAACAAACAGGATTCAAAGCCCTGTTTCATAGCAAATGTAACGTATCATCACTATTTAACAAATATCTGGTGCACTGCAAAGCTGAGGATATAATGCCCCTGTGTCCATCAAGCGCACCCCAGACCCAACTTGGGCATACTTGCCCTTAACCAGTTCTGTTCCAGGGTGTTCTTCAGGTCAGGCAGGTTCATTATCTTGATCCATTTGGCCTCCTCAAGATCTGCCTTTCACACAATCTGTCCCTACTGTTATTTCATTTAGCCATGAAAAAGGATTTTAATTAAAATGCTGTCAGTTGGAGCCTCTTAAGCCTTCCAATAGATCTCCAGGGTGGAACATTGATGTTTTATGTAGCCCCTAGATTTCTAGATAGCATTCTCCCTGCCTCCCATTAACAAAAGGTTACACATTATATGCAGAGCCATGAGTTGCACCTGTGCTTGGAGAGCCAAAGGAGCTTTCCTTTAGTGAGGGGTAATGTAACAATCAGTTTTGCGCGTGATGGTTTCCCTAATGCTGGAACCATAGGGAATTCCTTTGCTGTAATGGTTGCAATCTAAAATTCAAATATCAAAAATTAGATAGATCATTATATATAGTTAAATTAATCTAAAAATTCAGTTTAGTTTCCAGCCAGACATTGATGCTAGGATTGAATGGGCTTCCATTCCTAAGCTTTCTTTAATTAATTTTTCTCTGAGGTTTGCTATAAAATATTAGAGGTAAGGTCATCCAGAAAAAAAGTTTGGAGTTTTATTAAACACACCCACTGTTGCGCTATTAAAAATAAACTTACCTATTTGCTTGGATATATTAGTTACATTAAGTTAATTTTGCAAAGAATTAGGTTTATTTGTTAGCGTGGTGGAAAAGAATCCCTTTAATGCCTTTGTTTACTGAGTATTATATACGCCACTCCAGAGACCCCAAAGGTGGAGAGATTGAATTGTACATTATACCTCTTCAAGGTTAATCATGAAATCAGCCGTACATACCTGGATTTCTAACTCGCAATAAGAATAGGAACAATCTCTTACCATTGAAAACTTAGTTTGATTTCCATTAGTTTGATGGAACACTCTTTTGGCGTGTGGTTTGCGCCATGGAAGTGGCTAATGAGATTTAGACTGGCCTGCCAGTCAGAGTGCATGATCACCAAAAGGAAAGCCAGAATGACAAAGACATTGCTGCTCAAATAACTTGAAAGTGGGATGGAAGTTGGACGACCCACAAACTGCAACTTGAGATGATGGTAAGAAGCAAATTGGTACATAGCTGGGTTGTTGTTACTACAGAGTCAGTGGATTTAGGCGTGGGAAACTCCTGCACTACAACAATAGGTCTGGGTTCTCCAACAGGGCTGTGGGCGTGAGAAAGAATAGTGAGATTACAAAATTTTGCCTAGCGGGGAGAAAAGCCTCCAATAAGAGTGACAGATCCTGGTGCAGATAGCTTTAGTCAGTGGGTAGTGTCTAAGGATTCCCCAAGTATGGTAGACCCAGTTCATGACAGTAGGCAATAAAGTTGTTATGATGGCCACAAGGGCCCAGTCTTTGAGCAACCTAAAATCATTTTTGGGCTGGGTTTTGCAATGGATACCAAAAGAAATTTCCAGAAAGCAACTTTAATCAGTGAAAGGGTTTTTTATTGAAAATAAAGTAAAGAAATCAACCAACAAATATACCTGTCAGGGATGATTGCTTAGATATTTAGTTTCTTAGGGAATAAGGTGGCGTGCTTGAGCGTAGGGTCTCAATTTTCTGACCTGGAATGATGAAACTCAAGTAAAATTATTCAAATTGATGTGGTCATATTGGAAGAATAATTTTTGGTTTCAATTTGGCCTCTGGCGCCTGAATCATGTTTTATCATGATTGCTCCTGCCTAAGTAGTGGCATCTAACTTGATGGGTAGCAGGGACCTCCCAGGGCCATTCCATGTAGGGATGGTCCCAATTGGTTGGAAACAGATTCAGGACACCCAGCCCAACCGCCCCTGGTTTCCCAGTTTGTTTGCAATTTTTTGACATTTGGAGGAACTGGGGCTCTTAATAAAAGGGATGGGTTCATTTTCCCTTGTTGAACCAGCAGAATTTGAACCTGGCATCTGGAAGGGACTCACTTTATCCTTTCCATGTCAATCCCTTTTTGCTGCAACTTTGTCGCAAACAAACTTGATACAATGCATCAATTCACCAGATGTCAGAACATAAATGGGTGGAGGGGCCTTCAAGGGGTAGGACGTAACCCATAACTTGTCTACCACATGAGCGAGATCACACTGTGTGATGAGGTGGATTACCACCCTCTTTGGACCCTTCTTGGTGGGAGATGGAAACGCCTTCAGGTCTAAGCGCAGGGGGTGCTCCCCTGGAATTACATTATCCTTTCCTTTTCCAAGAGGGGGAGCACCCCCACTGGAAAACTGGGTAAGGGCAACGTTCTTGTGAGCTTTAGGTAGCTTGATAGCCATTAGCGTTGCAACCTTTAGGGGGAGCTTCAGGGTGAGCAGTGTGGAGCTCTTCAACTTAATCAGAACAGTTTTTACGATCCCAAGCATCAACCCAGCTATTCTCATAGAAAGAGTAACCTTTCCAAGTGACTAAATATTGAACCAATCGCTGCAATCAATGGAAAATCAAGATAGCATCAACCTCAGCCTCTTCTGACCCCTCAATCACAATCAATATGGGTTCTGGCAAAATTGGGCCCAAAAAACGGGGACAACTATTATACATGAGATACAGGGTGTTGCTTTCAATGAGCCAGCAATTTCAGGCAGAACGCACCATTCCTCAGGTCCTCTTTTACCAAATGAGGCCTAAAACGCTTGCTCACAAATTTTTAAGAGGGCACATGCATTTGCAGGTGGCGCGTGTCCAACATAACTGTGACCCAACCTTAATATTGTGCGCTGGAAGGCGCTTCCAGTAAGCAATCTGCCTATAGTCACTAATAGCCTTTGTTAGGTGTTCATGGACCAAAAACTGTGTGTCGTGGATTTGTTGTGCATGGTTGGCTTCAGCTGGAACCTTCAGACAAAGGCACAGTCCTACCAAAAATGAAGGGTTGTAACCTAAAGTGGCTTCATAGGGGGAGAAGCCTGTGGACACGTGGATTCCATTGTTATATGAAAACTGAGTGAGCGGTAGATTGTCTGCCCAAGTATTCTAAGAAGTTGCGGTGTAACTGGAGATATTGATCTAAAATTTGATTTTTTGTATAGTCTGGCCATCTGACTGAAGTTGGTATGCGGTCAAATGACCTGGCGTTATCTTCAAAATTACCAGCAGTTCAAACCAGAATTTCATCATAAATAGAGTGCCACAGTCGCTGATGATTTGTTTCAGCAACCCAAATATTGAGAAAATTGTTTTATGAACTATCTGGTCTTCTTCTCAGAGGCGATGGCCAAGGAACAGGGTATGAAGAGGGAGAATTTGGTGAAGTGATCTAAAGCTACCATAATGGCCATAAACCCAATGGAGCTTTTCAGTTTGACAATGAGGTCTACAGACATGGAGGTCTATGGCCCCTCCGCCTGCTGCAGGGATTGGAGGAGACCGTTCTTGCCTGATCTATTCAATTTGGCTGAGCGCATGTCACAAAATATGCACTCCACGACGGAATACTTTTGACAGGCAAGCCAGTTGTAAGTCCGCTTGATCAGGTTAAGGAACTTCTTATTTCCTGGATGTCCCATTACAAGGGCTGTGGAGCGCACAGATGACTTCATCGCAGAGGAGGGGAAGCACACACAAGTGCGACCTAAATTGGTTAAGCCCCTCAACAAAGGAATAAAGTGAGTGCTTAAGAGTTGGGAGTGCTAACTGCTCCAACAACTCCAACCCTTCCGCACAAGCTGTTTGGGCCACTAGGATTCTCAAAACCAGGGGAACGTCTGAACCCAAATCCGCCACCAAAATTGAAGGAGGAGCAATAGCTAGAATTTGAGCCGGTGGTATTAATGTGATAAGGTCTTTTTTGTCCTGCCTCCGCCAGACAGAGCGCTGTATTATGACTCAAAAAGTTGGGGAACACATTCAACGTTCCCTTCACAAACTTGCACTTGAAGTTAAAGCCTCATAAGTTATGATATGTCTGAGCTTGTCAGTGCGCCAACTTATGAAGCTTGTGAAAATACAGGAGAGCTTGGTGATCCATTTGTACAGTTACCTCATGTTGAGTACCCTAAAAAAGATATCGCCAGTGAGTTAGGGCCCATGCCATTGCGGCCAACTCTTTGTTGTAAATGTCCCAAGACTTCTCATTAGATGTAAACTTATGGGAGCAATAGGCAACTGGGTGTCCTAAACCATCATGCTCTTGAAGCAGAACAGCCCCCATCATGGAAGAAGTATCATTGCACACTATGATATATGAATTAGTGGGGTCTGCATGCTTAAGGACAGGGGCAATAGGAACACCTCTTTGATTGATTTGAACGTCTGTTGGCATTTGGAAGTCCAGTGGAAGGAAACATTTTTACCCCAAAGGATGCAGCAGCGCGGCCAGCTGCAAGAGTGTGGGGAGAATTTTCTAAAGAAAGTTATGGTACATAGAAAGCTCCTCAACTGCTTCTGGGTCGTGGGGGTGGTCCTTTTGTGTATGGCTTCAAGTTTAATGGGAGGTAAAGAATATCCATCTGTAGAACTAAGTTAACCAGGAAAGTAACTTCTTCCCGTAGAATTTGCACTTAGAGAACATAAAAAAAGACCCGTCTTATTAAGACGCGGCCAGCACCTCCTTCATATCCTTCCTGTTCTGCTTGCGGGTGGGAGAATGAGCAAGGATATCCTCAATGTATACCATCATGAAGGTGAATCTGAGGTCACTCAGCACATTACTGATCATTTGCTGAAACATTGTGGGGTCATTTTTCATCCCAAACGGCATTGCCCGAAATTAAAATATGCTTCTCATTGTATGAATAGCGGTCAGCCATTACTGGTCTTTAGTAACTCAAATTTTGTTAAAGGCATTTAAAAGGGTGAGCTTAGAAAATGCCTGGGAATTTGTGATCGCCTAGCTGATGGTTTGCTCCAGAGGGAGGTGCAGGGGTTGTGCACCATAATATTATTCAGGTACCTATAGTCCACGCAGGGGTGCAGTGTCCCATCATTCTTTTTCTTGAAAATCATTGGTGAGGCAATAGGGGACGTCTCCTTAAATAAACAACGCTTCCTTTTCATACCATACAACCATGCATTCAAAGACTCATTTTTCTCCTCTATGTAAGGTTACAGCAGACAATTAATGTTAACCACAGCCACTGTCATATGAAAAGACAAGTTAAATTCAGTGTGTGGTGGATATAATATACTTTGTCCAAAAATATTTTGGTAGGCCATCAACACAGGAGGGAAATAAGTTGGAAGGCCCACAAGGGAAATTAGCGTCATTATGGAGCCATGGTTCCAGGCTTTGGAAAGAGTATTAAACAGGGGAAACTTGCCCTCCACCCGGACATTAGTAAAAGAAAGTATATTTAAATCCAAATGGATTTTTGATTACTGGCACCGCCATCATCCCAAACCCAAAATGAATGTGAACACATATCCAGCAATCATCAAAAAACAGTCCTAGAAGCAGAATTGATGGACCAAGAAAGGCACTGGGCGCCGCACCCTAAAAAATGTCTGCACAGACAATGATGCAACCATCACCGCCAGGCCCAGGTCCAAGTCCAATTTAAGCTTCTGGGTCAGCTTCAAACTCATGAAAATACAAGCCACAACCATGTCTGCCAGGGACTCAAAGGATACCCAGTGCACCCCTATCTGAATTCATTTAGCAATAGAAAATAAGCACAGTTCTGGTTATTGACAATGGCTCTCAATGATTCTTATAGGGTTTAAATAACAATTGGATCAGGCGGGAGAGCAGGCTTGGTAAGAGGGAAGTCATCCAGACTAAGGGGCTGGCTCACAGTCTCCTTAGGCTGCACGCTCATCAACTGGGGGACAGATGGATTAGGAGTTACTTGATTAGATGTAAGGGTCATCACATTCATTAATACCAAAGCAGATAATGCACTGACGTCAGGATTAGAAGCTGCCTCTTCATCAGTAAATACTACTGCAAATGAGCTATCCACTGCACGAGGGATCCAGCAGAGCGTCAGCTCTGATGGAGGTTGCCGCCATACACATCTGATCAACCATATCCACAGGGTTGGCCCAAATGGCATGGTTGGCAGATGCTGAATCCAAAGTAGCACGAATATTGCTTGAATAACGTCTAATGGTAAGATGAAGATGGGGGCTTGATCGTGGAACAATGTAACAAAGAATACCAAATTAGATGCTCCAGCACCGATAGAAAACAGCCAATTTAAGTGAGCAGAACGCGGCATCGGCGCCTTTAGTGCTGATAATACCAATGAAATCAAATGGTTGAGTCCCCAGCTGAATGGCTGAATGCAAAAGACTCCGCAACCACTGGTGGGCATCACTTTTGGCTGCATCCAAGAAGGCCACGCTATGTTGGGCTTCTTGCATAAAAGTAGAGCCTGCAGGGTTGATTGAGAGCGCATCTGTAGCTCAGCGAGGGCGTTGAGAACCTGATTAGTGACCTCAACGGAGATATAGCAGATGTACCTACAGCCCAAGGTTGGTTTAATTCTTAAATGAGGCTTCCAGATGGGCTAGGTTGTGAAAAACTCTCCCAAAGCCACCTGGGAGCTGCCCATGAGCTCAACTATTAACCAAAAAAACAACAGGAGTCAAATCACTAACCTCAAGTTAATTTTTTAGATAAAAATTACTGCGGAACCCGCCTTAAGGAGGAGGGCAGAAAAGGCAGGTACCAATGATCAGTTAATTATGTCATAAAAGCGGCAAATGAGATTTAGAACAACTTGCCAGTTGGAGTGTGTGAGCACCCAAAAAGTAAGCCATTATGCAAAAGGCACTGCTGCTCAAGAAACTTGAAAGTGGGTGGAAGGTGGACAAAACATGAACTGTTACTTGAGATGATAATAAGTAGCAAACTGGCACACAGACAAGTTGTTGCTACTACAGAGCCAGTGGATTAAGCGCATGAAACTCTTTTAACTACAACAACGGGGATGGGTTCCCCCACAGAGTTGTGGGCGCAAGGACAAGTGGTGAGATTATGAAGCTCACCCATCAGGGAGAGTAAAGCCTCCAACAAAAGTGACGGATCCTGGTGCAAATAGTTTCAGACAGTGGGTAGTGTCTAAGGATTCCCTGAGTATGGTAGACCCACTCCATGATGGTAGTCAATTATGTTTTATGTTGGCCACAAGTGACCAGTTTCTGCACAATCCAAAAACTATTTTTGGGGCTGGGTTTACAATGGATACCAAAGGGGAAATTTTACATCAAGCAAATGTATTCAATAAAAGGGGCTTTTAATGCAAAATAGGTAAAGAAATGAACTGAAAATCATACCTTTAAGGGATGATTTCTTTAACCAGTAGCTTAAGGAATAAGATGGTATGTATGGGTGTGGGGGCCTCGATTTTCTGACCTAGAATAATGGAACTTGAGTGAGAGTTATTCAAATCAATGTGGCTATGTTGGAAGAAGACTGAGTTGTTGTTAATTTGACCTCTGGTGCATGAATCATATTTTTATCTTGATTGCACCTGCTTGAGTGGCAGCGTATCACTTGACAGGTGGCGGGAACTCCCAGGGCCATTCCACGTAGGGACAGACCCAATTGGTTGGAAGCGGATTCAGGAAACCCAGCCATACACCACCGGTTTCCTTAGTTTGTTTACAAAATTTTTGACATCCAGCGGAAATTGGGCTCTTCACAAAAGGGGAGAGTTCATTTTCCTTTGTTGAACCAGAAGAACTCAAACCTGTCATCTAGAAGGGAATCACTTTGTTCACTCTCATGTTGGACTCTTTCTGCTGAAACTTTGGCGCAAACCACCTTGATACAATGCATAAATTCGCCAGATGTCATAACACGAATGGGTGGAGGGGCCTTCAAGGGGTAGGCCGTAACCTACCTCTTGTCTACCACATGAGTGATATCACCCAAGTGATGAGAGGGATGGCTGCCTCTTTTGACCCTTCTTGGGGGAAATAGAAACGCCTCCTGTTTCAAGCGCCGGGGCACTCTCATGGACTTACAGGTTTGTTTACTGACTAAACGTTCAGAAACTTGGGGTATTCTAAGCGTTACAATAGATCTTGTTGTTCAACTGAATCTCACTCAGAACACAATCCTAAAGGGCGAATTTAAGACTACCGTAAACTGCGCTCATGGCTCATACCCCTATGTGGCAACATACTTTAGTGATAACCACCTCCAAACTTCTTTTAATTAAGTGTCTTTAAAGTTGCTCTGCCACCATTCTCATCTAGACTTGGTGTATGAATAGAATCCAGTATGATGGAGGAAGATTACAGTCAGCGTTGTACATTATTATGGAACTGAATGGCCCTGTATGGTTGGCCGCAACTCATCTCTTATTTATCCTGAAAAACATTTGAGCAATCACAGGTCACTCACTATTGTCTTAACCTTACTCAGACCATTGTGCAGATTCTGGCCAAGGGTTGCCCCAACCGTTATTAACAACTCCTTTGCTAAAGAGAAGTTTAATGCAATTATCTGAGACAATCTTATAAATTCATCTCACCACCTCATCTAATCTTCCACCGCTATTTAGGTGATGACAAAGGCAGAAATTCCCATGTTGCTTTTATCTGTGCAAAACTTAGATGACACCGGCATGTATCAGAGATTAAACAATGAAGCCAGAATTAGGCACCTTGAGTTTAACTAAAAGCCTTCTCCCTGTACCAGTTGGCTGAACAGCAGGGAATTCATACAAGAAGCCCTCTGTTCAGAACTCACACTGAAGGAAGGGCGAGTACCAATTTCACATTGTCCTTCTATTATGCCCAGTGGAAAAGCCCACCCGCTTCTTCTATCATAAGATAATTTTTTTGAACAATAGCACAAGAAATCATTGCAATAAAGATAGGCACTACTAATACACTAGATAAGGAAGAAATTTCACAGGAGCGATACAACTCCTACTCTAAACTTTCCACGCTGACCAGGTGGACCTGTCAGACATCTAGGACTTTCTGTGCAGATGCCAGCATTGCTCTCTAACCTTTGGGATGACAAAGCTCTCCTGGACCCAATTTCCTAACAGGAGGTTATAGAGATTCTTCTTCAGTTTTCACGGCTTAAAGCACCTCTTTGACAGCTTACCCTTTGAGGTGTACTTTAAGAACCAGTGGTAATAACCGAAACCTTCTGCAACATCTTTATGGCACTCAAGTTGAATGATGAGGTCCTCACTAACTCTAGAGGCTCGATCACAACCATCATTCACAAAAAGCTGGACCATGAGAACCTGACAAACTGGAACCCCAAGCCCCTGCTCAACTTGGACCACAAGCTTTTTAAAAAGCTTCTGGCTAACTACATCACTACATAAGTTTCAACTCACCTCAACCCTTACCAACATCGTTTTATTATGGGGATGTCACTATATGATAGCTATATTGACCTCCATGCGAATTTGACAGCTAACTCATATAGGGCAAATGGCCTTATTGCTCTTTGAGATATGGAGAAGGCTTATGATCAAGTTGCTTGGAAATACAATGATGCTTCCTTACCCCACTTCCACCTCCACCATGCAGTTAGTGCTGGATTTTGGTGCTTATGACCAACTTCACACTAGAGTCCTGGAACCAACAGGCTTTACAGTGGCTACCAGTCAGATGAAGTCTCCAGCAAGGGAACCTCCTATGCCTAATCCTTTTTCACATCAACCTCAATCCCTCTTAGCCTCCTTGAAGGATAAACTAACACGGATTTGAACCCGGATAAAGCCCTTACCCACACCATGGCCTTTGTGAATGACAATGACATTGCGTTTGGATGCTCTGAGGACTTCACCCTTGCTGATGTGACCCTTAAGAGGTACACCAAGGCGTCCTATTTTAAAGTCAACTCCTTTAAGTTAATGGCAATACAGGTTGACCTCCCACCTTCTTCCAACCATTTAATCTTGAACCCACGTTCAGAAACTTATGTCACCTGGGTATCCTGACCAAGTATCAAGGAGTCATGCTCAAAGACAATGAGGACCTGATCCTGGAGGCTGCAAACTCCAGTATTGCCAGCTGGAATTGGCGGAATATAACCTCCCAGGGTTGGAGCCTTATAACAAGCGTGTTAATTCTCTAAAAGTCTGGTTCCTTGCAAACATCTGTACATTCTCATATGCATTCTATATAAGGCCAAATTTACTCCTCCATTTTTGGATATGGGGCTCAAACAATCCACCATTAGCACTGTATACTATTTCTTGCCCCGCGGAGAAGGGGAACTTAGGATTCTAGATACCTGCTCTCACATCACCACAATCTACATGAAGCTCCTATAGCCGGTTATCTGCTGAAAAGCACCCATTATGCCCAATGGACGTCTTCCCTACCAAGATATGTCAGCATCTCTGGGTCTCACCTATAGCGTCATTGAGTTCTTTGGGGAGTGGTTCATAATTTACCCAAGCCATTACATGAAACCTTTTTCTTCCACATATTTGAAACAGGCGCTTATTGATCTGAGATGGGTAGGCACACGGGTATGTAACGCTTACCCATACAGAAGGGATAGCCCCAGACTCAGCTCCCATTGCCATTCAATTGTAAATAATGGACAGGTTGTCACTAAGCTCCACCCTCAGGCCAGACATCCCATCCGCACACGCCTTCTTGAGCTCCTCCATCACTCTGTGAGAATTGACCTCTAGATGATCTGGCAGGACATGTACCACCTCATCCTGTTAAAAAGGTGCTAACGCCTTATGGCGGGTACTCCACTGTTTATAAAGGACAGGGAATAGAACTGGGCTTACCTTACAGCACTAAAGTTGCTCCTGTTGTTTAAATCCCATTGATTCCCAACTCCATTATTTTTCAATTGTCCAGGCAACACTGCGTTCTAGTTAAAAGTCCATGTGCTCCTCCAAGCTCAGCCCTGAGCTAGACACCCTGTTCAAGATCTGTTTATGAGAAGACCTGCCTGGCTGCCTCAACCCCACTGAGTCCTTGCCTATACCAAGGTGCTATGGATTATCTACAATTTCCTCCTTTGGGTGGCCTTTGACTCACTAGATGTGGACCCTGCCGCACATAATTACCCGCTTTCAGGTACATTTTAAGATGTCCCTGAAGGCTTCTAGCATGATGTTAACCTCCCTCTAATCAGACTCTGATGCAGCAAAGCTCTAGCGCACTATTACCCTTTCATTTATTGACGTATCCTCCCTCTACTCACCTTCCCTCAGGCCCTTAGGTGCCAATGCAATATTAATCGACATTGAAAAAGCCCCCTCATCAGGTTAAAACTATCTGGTATTGAGGAATGTCCTGATGAATCGCCACACTATGTATTTATAGTAGTAATTCTAATCTGAGTAGGTAGGTCAGGTCACAATAACCCTTGCTTGGATTTAAGCTATTAAAATTATTATAAAAATATTTTGAATTTCATTCACAGCTTAACAGACAGTGGTAATATGTCTATCAGAACTGGTGGGCATTCCCATGAACAGGGATGGTAGAAATAATTTCTGATTGAAACAAATGGGTTTCGGTAACCCAATCCTACTGTAAAAGGGCTCTCCACATAATCAGACAAGCTGGAAGGCTTAATGATTTATGTCGAGCTTAGATTTGAACTGAATAATTATCTAAGTTTGAATTTGGTTTACACACCTTGGAGGGACTTAATCCATCTTCAATAAGCATGGGTTAGATAAAAAGGCAACTTGAAGGCTGAATGTCAGACAATTACAAGTTTAATACTGTAATAATAATGATTCAGGTTACAGTATGGATAACATCGGCCTAAAAACCCTGGTCAATTCTAGGTGGAGCCCCACAAATTGGGGTAATATTATAGCCCCCCAATCCTAGGCCAAATCGCCCTTCAGCTAGTAGCAGGGTTATGCTGAACTTAGGTTAAATTAAGGGGAGTTGTTCCAAAAGTTCTCTCCATCTCCTCTCTAATTTAGTTCAAAAAATTACTCCGTGGCCACCCTCTTTTAAAGCTGTGGAGGGGGTTTCACCAGAGGCAAAAATTTTACTGCCCAATGATTGGTCAATATATAGAATCACTGCCTAACGGATATATCCCACCTGCTATTAACCCTCCATCAGCCGTTCTGTCAAAGAAAGGTGAGTCTTGAGAGCTCTGATATATCAAAAGCTATTTTACCAAATCCAGGTGCACCAAGTTTATACTTAATTTCCCATCCACTCACATTAAGTTATAATACATTTTAAATACCTAACACCATGATATTAATTGGTTCACATTTTTCTCTCTATCATAACTTAATAAAAACTATATAAAAAGCCAACATTTTAATATTATTAGTATTTTATTTTTTAAATAAGTGGTTTACATATCCCCCTTATTTTATTCCAGCAGTTAAGAATAATTTTTCTCCTGCAAAAATATTATTGTAATTCAAGTAAAAATGAACCAGAAAGAATACCAACAGCCTGAATTCTAACAAGTGGTGCTCACTACAGGGAACCTATACACCACATATACTGTTTAAAAATGAAAACTGTATCAGAACCAAGGCTAGCTTATTAAGAAAAAACTAGCCAATGCTTTGTCTCTCCTCAAAAGGCTTGAGCAGCACTATTCTCAAGGCCCTTATGGGGCCTACCCTATTATTAAAAATCTCCACTAAGAGACAAGTTCACACCTGGTGATGGAAGTATTGCCTCCTTCCTCTCTGTTTATGAATCTGCTATGGAAGGGACTACTGACCATCAAAAACCCAAGTATATCCTTCCAAGGTTGAGTCATATGGCTCAAGAGATAATGATTCCAAACATGTCCAACCTTAGCGCCTAGGCGGAGGTTAAACAAACGCTTATTGATGAATTTGGCTCCCCACTGAGTTTACAACGGCAAAAACAGGCCTTTATGTGCCTTATCCTTCAAGAGGGAGAATTGATCACCTCTTTTGTTGAGCGCGTTATAGTAAAGCTCAACCTCTATTGCTTGCCAAAATGCTACCTCTATATGATGCTATTGCTGCCATCTTAGCTGGCTTGGTGTCACATCCCTCATTAGCTCTGCATATCTTCACCGTCAAGTGCACCTTCCAAAATGTTTGAGATATCAAGGAGGCTTTTCTAGCAGTGGCTGTCACATCTATGAACCTGACTTTATGCAAGGAGCTCTGAGGCATTCATCTATTATGACCACTATAACCTCTTCTACAGCTGTCTCCCCCTGGAAATCTGCTCCTGCGGAGTTGCCATCCAAAATCCTTCTCATCTCATAAAGATAACCAGATGATAATGGCCGTGACAGGGTAGTGCTACCCTCCATCTTCCGCTCAAAAAACCAGTTGGTAAAGGCAGTCGTCCCTTTGCCTTGCTCCTCTATTTCTACAGGGCGACCTTTCCAAGTGGTTCCTTAATACCGTCCTGCCAAGGTGCTACCTCTCTCTCCCTCACCCGCTACTCTGACCTTAGTCAAAAAATGGTATTTATGGGGCAGCACAAACCCCCTAATTTGAAGGTTTGTAAATCGAGCCATGATAATTCCAACGCCTTCCACAAAAGTTAATAAGGTAAAGAGCGCCCCCATGGTCACTTGTGCAACAAAGGAAGCTATGAACTTACGACACAACTGATGGATTCACTGATGTGCATTGATAACCCCTCTGATGACGGATATGAAGGGGGTGGTGAAAATATTGGACATTATGTTTTAGGAGCCCCTGGTAAAGTGGAGGTATTTGACAGGTTGAACATGATGAGAATGGATATAAATAGGATCTCCCGTCAAGTTTATCTTCGTCAAGTGATGAGGGACTTTGAGATTATTGACTCTTCCAGCGACGCTAACCAGCTCATTGCCACACTGATCCAATCCACCCAGAGTGTTCATACACTGCAAACTATTCAAAAAAAAAATACCCTAAAACTGCCAAATAACTTGCTTTAACTATCATATAGATAAGGTCCTCGCTCTTTCCCCCCAACTTGGGTGAAACTTTAACCAAAGTGGAGGTCATCATTGATGGAGTTCAGGTTAGGGCTATCCTTGACACTGGGTCTCTGAGCGAACGTTGTGTCAACAAAACTCATTAAAAACTAAGCTAGCCCCTGACCTTGACTACACCCAAGAGTTTGAGACTGCTGGGACAAACAACACTCGCGCCATCAGAGCCTACTCTTCTCTTCTTATTCGTTTTGGGAAGCTCATCTTGTTGGCCCCAGCGGTGGCCTTGGCCAACAATACCTATGATATAATCATTGGTACCCAGTTTATGTTCGAATTTGAAGGGTTTATTAACTTAAAGCAGGACTATCTCTCCCTGCTTAACTACAAGATTCCTCTAATTCTAACCTATGAAGAGCTTAATAAAAATACGCTTGCACCATTAAGTATTCCTCTTTGAACTTACCATTACCATCACACAATGATGGGGAAGAATACAAAAAAGCTGCCTAAATCAGTGGATGCCCTAGAGGGTATCCATTTTTACGCACCCAAAGAAGTAGTAATCAAGGCGGGTGAACAAAGGATAGTTGACACAAAGATTACCCTACAAATTCTCACAACTACTTATTGCATTTAACCAGCGTTGAGGGTGTTAGTCCCCTTAAAACCCAGAATATTGCTAAAAGAATTGGACCCAGACTATCAGTGACCCATCAATCTCCTTATGGGGAATCTTACCCCAAAGGATCTGGTCATAAAAAAGCACCAGGTGATTGGAAGAGGCCTGCTGATACCCATTGAGGACATAAAGCACGTCCAACTTATCAGGTCTATGGCAGATGTTTACTTACCACCCAGTCAATATGTACTTTGCCCACCATTCATATATCTGAGGAACTAATTCCAGCGGAGCTTGACAAGGTCCACACTCTACTCAAGACCTATGCGACATATTATCTACCTCTGATACTGACTATGGGCACATGAAGGGTTTGACTCATACTATTGACGTTGGGGATGCTCGTCCCATCTAATTTAAGCCTTACTGTAAATCAAAAATTGAGGAGCTACAGATGTGGATGGAGCTCAAACAGCTGCTGGATGCTGTGTTGCTGGTGTCATCCCAAATCCATTGGTCGTCCCCTCTTCTACTTATAAAGAAGAAAATTGAGGACATTGGGTAGTTATACACTACTGTAAGCTGAAAAACCTCACCAAGGACAGCTATCCTATTTATCATATTGACGACGCTCTGCCCAACTAAATGGGTCCAAGTTCTTCTCTGCCATGGACTTGGCTAGTGGGTATCAGCAGATGGACTTTTCTCCACAGGATCAGAAGTGCACCTTTATCTATAGTAAGGGCCTATTTCAACCCACTAGATACCCTAGGGACTATGAAATTTTCCTGCCACTTTTCAGCTGATGATGGATCATATTCTTCAGGATCTCAAGCTGAGTTGTGTGATTGTCTTTCTCTATGACATCATAGTTTTCTCCAAGGCCTTCAAAGAGCACCTCACGCACCTAAAAGAAGTATTTCAACGGTTGCGGCATCTAACAGCAAGCTTAAGCACTCCAAATGTACTTTTTTTCTAGAAAAAGTTGGATTACCTCAGACATGTTATCTCTCATGATGGGATTCAACCCCTTCAAGGCAAGGTTGAAGCAATATCCAAAATGACTGTACCCAAAACCCTCTGCAACAAACAGGTAATTATGGGCATGATGGGGTTCTACCATCAATTCATCCCAATTCGCCCAGCTTAGTGAGTCCCTCATATGTCTCTTGGCTAAGAGCACACCATTCCATTAGGGTGCTGAAAAAAAGCCACATTTGAGACCCTGAAAAAGTTGCTGTAACAAAGGCTAATCCTCCACCACCCTGACTATGGCAAGCGCTTTATATTGTTCATGGATGCCTCTGATTATGCTATTGGAGCCACCTTTGCTCAATTGGATGAGTGTAGGGTTGATCATCCCATGTCCTACTTCAGCAAGTTGCTCTCCAAAGCTGAACGCAGCTATAGCGTCACTGAGAAGGAGTGCCTAGCTGTCTTGTATGCTGTAAAGTACAATCGCCCTTCCTATATGTGACTTCTTTCAAAGTGTTACTGACCACGTCTCCTTTTAGTGGTTGCAAAATATGAAAGATACCACAGGACGGTTGGCTCTCTGGGCATTGAAGCTCAATAATTATGGTATTAAATTGAGCACTGGGTGAGAACTCTCCACATTAACGTAGATGGGTTGACGTGGCTGCCCATACTTCACTTAGACAATAGTAAAGCTGAGAGGTTACATGACCTCTTTAATGGCTCCTGACGTATGGGCTAATGAAGATGAACTAGTACAGAAGGTGTTAAATTTGGCACTCCCGCAACGCCAAGGTGGAGAGTGGGAAGCTATATAAAAAGTTGGAATAAACTGGTTACCTTATCTACAGCTGACATAGCGAGTACCTGTGATCATGGAGTCTCACACTATCATGTGCCATGAAGGAGTCCAAAAAACCTACAAGTGGGTTAAAGAGCGGTATCACTGGGAGGGCATCATGGAGAACATAGCTGAAGTCCTGGATGCCTGTCTGACCTCTAAAAAACAATCCAGCTTCAAGATCCTTATAAAGTACCAACCTACAACGCCCCACACAACCCTTCCACACCATAAGTTTGGATGTGGTAGGTCCTCTCCCTCAGACTACTGGGGGAAATCGTTATATCTTGGGGTGGGATTGATCATTTCACCAAATAGATTAAAGCTGTGTCTCTCCCCGCTCAGATTGCTAAAGCCTCAGTTACCTTCTTGCATCAATATATCTTCACATGGCATGGTTGTCCCCAGATCCTCCTTTGTGACAATGAGAAAAACTTCACTTCCAAAGGGGTAAAGCTCCAGCAACCTCCATGAGGACACAACAACTCTTCTCAGCCCCTTATAACTCATCCACAAATGGTGCGTAAAAATAATTAATGGAACTCAGGTCTCTATACTCCAAAAATGGCCAGTTCAAACCCTCTCCACTGGAATCTCTACTTACCCAGCATGCTCATGGCCTATAGCATTAGTTACCATCATATTCTCAAAATGTACCCTTTCTGTGTATTATATGGGCGAGAACATGAGGTGCCATTTTTATTAGTCAAAGATGTCTTCTCTGACAGGACTGACCCTGAACAAGCCATGCGAAAAATTGTCCATCACAATATCCAATTACATTATGAGGCTATGACTAACTTGTCAAAGACTGTCACTAAAAAGGGTCAAGGTGCTAATGAGAGCAAGATCACTTCCTTCCTTCCAACTATCAGACTTGGTATTGTATTGCCACAATTGGATCACTTTTAGGATTGAGAAACTCAGTTTTATATGGGAGGGACATTTTGTAGTCACATATAAGTGAGAATTTAAATATTCCATCAAATCCCTTACTTCTGGAGTTACCATCAACCAAGTTCATGGCCAGTTCTTGCAGCATTATTCTCCCCATAACACTCTTGAAGAGGGTGATGTCAGACGTATACAAGTCCAATATTGTAATAAGAGTGATTTGGGTTTCAATTTGGATAACATCAGCCAAAAAACCCTGGTCAAGTCTTGGTGGAACACCGCAAATTAGGCTAATATTAAAGCCTTCAATACTAGGCCAATTTGACCTATGACTAGTAGCAGGGTTATACCAAACTTGGGGTAAATTAAGGGGAGTTGTTCTGAGTCTCCTCTACATCCCCTTAACTTAGTTCAAACAACTACTCTGTGATCACCCCCTTTTATAGCCTTAGAGGAGGTTTCACCAGCGGCAAAAATTTTACTGCCCAATGATTGGATCAAATATATTAAATCACTGCCTAACGGATATATCCCACCTGCTATTAACCCTCCATCAGCCGTTCTGTCAAATGAAGTGTGAGTCTTGAGAGCTCTGATATATCAAAAGCCTATTTTACCAAATCCAGGTGCACCCAGTTTATACTTAATTTCCCATCCACTCACATTAAGTTATAATACATTTTAAATACCTAACACCATGATATTAATTGGTTCACATTTTTCTCTCTATCAGAACTTAATAAAAACTATATAAAAAGCCAACATTTTAATATTTAATAGTATTTTATTTTTTTAAATAAGTGGTTTACATATCCCCCTTAATTTATTCCAGAAGTTAAGAATAATTTTTCTCCTGCGAAAATATTATTGTAATTCATGTAAAAATGAACCAGCAAGAATACCAACAGCCTGAATTCTAACACAGGCCATGACCTCTGACTTCCACCATCTCCTTGTACATCCCTATAACCCTTTACAACTCAAGCTTAGTAAGAAGTACTAATAAGGAGAAAACTTTAAGCGGATAGGCTGTGTCCCAATGCTCATCCACTACATGATCCAAGTCGCTCTTTCAGTTAGAGGCAATTGCAACTTCTTAGCCTGTTTCTGTTTCTGTAAGCGCACTATTTCATTACCAGGAATAGGGGCTGATCCCCAGAACTAAAACCCATGAAAAACTTTTGAAGTCAAAAGTACTGATATAGTAGTGTAACCTTACAACTTGCATTCAACTCCTTTTTTCTTTATAAAACTTTAATAAGATGGATCCAGTTATTTTCCTACCTGATCAATCATTTAACACCAAGAATAAAAGTTATAATAGCAAAGTTGCCATAAAAACTGTTGTAGCAATAGTGAATACTGGTACAGAAGTTGAATCTGTTGACCTTGCTTTAATAAATTAACTCAACCTGCCCATATCACTTAGTGGTGAAGTTACCTTAGCTAAAACCTACAAGTCTTCACGTGACTTGATATTCTATTAAATCGTTGCACTTCAACAAGCCCATATAAGGTTTAAAAAACATTTTTGTGCCTTGGAAAATTTTCTCTGCTCAAAATACTTGGAAAGAGATGGAGGCACAAGTAATCTACCTATTTTGGTATAAGGATTGGTTAGGCATGCTTCACCCAAATGGGAAAAGACTAGCAGATCTGATATTTTGCTCTACGCCCTCCAAGGGACCATTTGTAGGAGTGCTCACAAAGGCCCTCCCCTCATTAAACGTTCCATCAGATTTTTATCATTTTGCTCACATTTTTAAACGTTCTTTCCTTTCAACCTCATTGGCTACCTGTTCATATTTATACTTGTTTAACTTTAAAAAGTGTGAGGAGCTCCCTAAGGGATGCTCTATATACACTATGAACCTAAAAACCAAGGAGTATTTAAACATATATGTGAAAAATGTGCTGACATGCAATTTCATATGGACCTTCAAATCTTCATTTTTTTACTAGAAAGGTCTGGTTTCTATGCCGATGATGATCTACATCCTTGTGTAGACTTTTGTAGACTCAACGCAATTACTGAGCCAGACCCTTACCCCAAGCCGCTCATGGAAGATATCACGCCTATGATTGCAAGCAGAAGATTATAAGAAAGACTGTTTTATAGCTTTTACCAAATCCTAATACACCCCAGCACCAACAATACACCTTCAATAAGTGTCACCTGAGCTTTTTGAATACAAGATGAAGCCCCTCAGACTCCATAATGCGCCTAATGAATTCTAATGCAGTATTGAACAGTTCTGGGCAACCGTGTAGGAAATGTTGCATGGTTTGCATATATGACATTCTCATTTTTAAGAATAAGGAACAGCACGCTAAGGATACTGAGAAGGTACTTTAGGCAATCTATAAAGCTGACCTGAAGTATGGGCTCTCAAAATATGAGTTATTCAAGGACTCTGTATTCTTCTTATATAAATGTCATCTTTAAGTATGGTATTGATATCTGTCCTGATAAGCTATTGAATATCAGGAATTGGACTCACCGGTGTACAAAACTAGTGTATAAAGTTTTCTGGGTGTAGTCACATCCCTCCGTTGGTTTGCAAAGGATCTGTCCACCTAAAAGCGCTTTTGACTCATTTTACAGGACAGGACCTTTTGTTTGGGGTGATGCAGAAGAGGTTGCGTTCCAAGCTATTAAGAATAGTATTCTCACTGCGCTTGCCTTGGCTCACTATCATCAAGATCGCCATTTTATTGTGGTGATAGATGCCTCTAATTTAG
This sequence comes from Massospora cicadina, assembly GCA_022478985.1. Taxonomy (NCBI): domain Eukaryota; kingdom Fungi; phylum Entomophthoromycota; class Entomophthoromycetes; order Entomophthorales; family Entomophthoraceae; genus Massospora; species Massospora cicadina. The sequence continues at coordinate 20,912 of JAKSZP010013377.1, forward strand.
ATTTGGGCTGTTCTCTTACAAAAAGGTCATAATGGCTTAAAGAATCATGTGTTTTTTCAGCCGCAAGATGATTCACACAGAAAAAATACTTTATATATGACAAGGAGCTCCTTGCCATCAATATTTCTTAACATAGAACAGCACCATTTTTTATACGCCCACCATCCTTTTATCATAAGGACATATCATCATGTTCTGGAGTTCCATAAGAGCGCTTGTAAAACGAACCAACTTCAAGCCCGCTGGCATCATGAGCATATTTAAAACATCTTCACAATTGAGTACAAACTTGAAACACTTACCTTGATCCCAAATCTCTTTCAGCCATGACCCCTACCTAGATTTTTTATTTAAATGAGCTAAGCCAACCAGGGAACAGACATTACCGATGCTCAAACGAGCTAAACTTAAAATTAAAATAAAAGTTGAGTTAAAAGACAGATGGATCCACTCAAACTTAATGAAACTTAAACAAAACGCACCAACCAAGTTGGAAGTGGAAACCACTATACAGACATGGTGGTGGGTGAAGGGGAATCAAAAGGTTCTTCTTCCTCATCTGTTGTGGACATACATTGGCACAAAGCTGATAGCATTGGTGTGGGCACATTAAGGAAATGGGGGTCAAGATAACAAATGGGTGCTTGCAACTCAATGTGTTCGATGAGGAGGGTGAAATATAGTCTACAAGTGCTTTTTCATCCTCAAGGAGTGCTTTAGGTAGAGTGGTGATGGTTGCAGGTTGTTGTGGGTAATGCGGGTCTTTGGACCAAACTTTGTGACCACCGCAACTTTTTTAACTGCTGATTTGCTGCCTGATAGTATTGGAGATGGTCTTTTATTATTTTGAACCATGGTACTAGGTAGGATAGGAGGTGGCAGGCCCTTAGCCAGTAATGCAATTGAATTGCAACAGCTTTACGGGTTGGGCAACATTTGGGGAAGGCAACTGCCTATTCGGCAAGTTGGTGGTCACTTTTGAATTGGGTGGCATCAGAGAGAGGCACATAATGGCGCTTTAGGATTTGGGACGCATAATCTGTAGTGAGGTACATTTCAAAGTGAGGGGAACCAGCCCTTTCAGATTCAGGGATAAATTCGCCCAATTCATCAACCTCAATCAAATAATCCTATAGATTTTTGGTTGAATTTGATTTAAGTTCTTTGCGTATGGGTGATCTGTGGTAGGTGTCTGGGAGGATGGTTTAGAACTTAGTTTATTTCATTCTGGCTCCTGATTGGTGGGTTCAGGAGAAGAGGTTCGTTGAGATAATTTTATGTTGGTTAATTCAGTTGTTGCTGTGGATACCACTTTGGGGGGATGGAGTGGAAGGATAGTGCCCCATTCAAAACATAGTTAGATTGGCAATGGGATCATCGTGTAGTCAGGTGTGGGTGCCACGGCTTGTGAGGTGGATGAGCAGCGCCATTTTGAATGGTCTATTTCGAAACATGTAGGGCAGATGGTATTCCTTCCATCCATTTGAGCCCAAAAAGGATGGTCTGGGGCAGAGGGGATAATGGTGTGAGGGGGTATTGAGAGGGCTATTTCTGTTGATTCTGGACGAATAGTCATGAAGGCACGGGGGCCTGCGAGGCAGATGGCCCCATTGGGAACCATAAATTCTATTATGGGATTGGAACCATATTCCAATAATCCAGAAATTATTTTGTTAATTTAAAATTTTGGGTGGTAGGTGGATAGGGAGGCCCACGCACTGAACCACAAGAGTGGTATCAGCGGGCAACCAGGTATAAGTAGTTGGGAGGGGTGCCCTGGAACACAAGGGGGATGGTAGCTGCTACTGCAGCATCAGCTTCGCTTGAGAAGCAAAATAAAAATACCACTTAAAGGACGGAAGTCAATGAAACCTGCAGGCTGCATAACAGCCTGGGCTAATTTAGAAATAGCTTTGTCTGAGTAGGGGAACAACTTACCATATTCAACCAAAAGGCCAGTTTGCATTTTGCTCCAGGGGAGCACAGGGGGGCAACGTGGCACCGCCTTGGTTTGGGAAAAATGTAAGTCCAAGTCCTTAGGCGGACATAGCGTCCTAAAGAATTCAGAGGGCTATATAAGCCAGCCTGAGCACGTTTTGACTATGGCCAAAAACATTAGGAGGTGGTGCATTATTGCCCCACGTGGGGCAGCGGGCATCAGACACATCAACATAGGTAACTTGATTAGGGTGACAATGAGTGGAGCTGTTTTTGCTAAATTTCAAACTTTGATTCTGCAAAAATTGAGTGAATTGAGACCCCTACCTAGCTTTTTCTTAATATGAACTGGAAGAATATAATACTGCAACTATGCTTCCTCCCAATCTTTTAGTGATTATGAGATCCCCATATACCTTCATGAAGAAAGTGCTAAAATCCAAGGTCATTCTGACTCTGAAAAGAAACTAAGAGGTACTTGTTTAAGGGCTGTACAAATGAGGCTTTCAAGAGCCTTATTATTAGAATGGAAATTATTCAGCACTGGTCAAGGCCTAGGTGCCATTCACAGAAACTAAAAAAAAGCCTCAAGGCTTATCATGATCATCACTTGGATGGGCATCCTGGTGTAGAGAAGACCATGAGTTTGATCAAATAAGACTACTAATGCACTAGAATTAAAACTATGGTGAATTATACTTTATGGTGGTTGATGTATTCCAGATCCAAACCTTTGCGTTATAAGCCCCAAAGTAAGTTTATGCCGCTTCAAATTCTCACTCAGGACTGGTTATAACAGCTTAGATTTCATTAACTGTTTGCCACAGTCACATGGGTTAATGCAATCATAGTGGTGGACTGAATCACCGAGTATCTAGAATATCTCCCATGCACATCACATATCACATCAGATAAACAGCTAAGATGCTTATCAAGAAGATTTAACAAGGTTCAAACTATCTAGTAAAGTTTTTAATAATGGGGCCCCTAATTTAAATCCTGTTTTTATTTATCTTCTGAATAACTCATGCATCAAGCCTTGCTGCTCCTTCACTAAGATAACTCAGTTAAGTGGCCAGATAGAAAAGGTTAAACTTACTTTAGAGCAAGTCTATTTTGCTACATCCCCACCCAGCAGGACTGTTGTGATTAAGGGTTTTGACCAATCATAGGACATTGACTTAAGCCATAATCCTCTAGCGCCCTGTATACCTAACCGCTACCATGATCTTAATGATTGCTATCAGATACTATGCTAACATTTTTAGGCCTGAATCCCAGAATTTATTAAGTTGCCACTTCATTATCATAATTATCTGTGCATAGCAGATTGATAAAAACCAATCTGCCGTCAGATACTTTTCTAGAATTTCTCTTCCCAAATCCCAGCCTTTTATAATTAGCCTTTACCCTTAACCCAATCATCAATGTTACAATTAGCCCCAATACCAAGCCTTTAGTACTTCACCCTTCTCTCGTACTGATTATCTGTGTGTGGCAGATTGATTTTATTAATCTGCCAGCAGATATTTTACTAACACTCTCTCACACCAAAATCCCATTAAGTATTCTTTTAGATAATCTCAGATTTATAGCGGATCATTTTCAATCTGGCTTACCAAAAAATACTAAACTATATCTTCGCCTGGCTGAATTAAAAATATAAATTAATATAGTCTACTAATTATAGTATATCAATCACTATCTGCTCATCAACTATATACTTAGTTGCACAACCCCGTTCTGTTCTCTTCAGTCATATTAAACTATATGATTCTTCCAGATCAGTAAAATATCCCTGACAATTAAGTTCATAATGCTACTGAAGTTGAAACGATGATTTCCAATATGCTACAGAGTTAAACAGACCACCGTCAGATGTTCCTAACATTGGGAAGCCAAACGTCAAGTTTCAGAGAGCTTAATCTACAGGCTTTCAACAGACCAGAAGGAGGAAACTCTAGAAGATTTGGGAGCTGGAAGGAAAAATAACTGACTAGAGTCTAGGGTATAAATTTGTTGGCCTTGCATTAGAATGAGGAAAACTGTGGCAATGCACAAACCAAGATCAGTAGTTTTGAAGAAACATGAACTCCCTCTTTATGTAGGATCTCCAATGCTCGATTTAAAACATGAGACTAAAGTTGTTAGGAAAATTTATTTGGATAAGTTGGTTTGCCTTACGCCATAACAGTTACCTCTGGAAGCAAACCCTGAGATTACATTGGATTAGGAGGAAATTATAATAAAAGTTTATTTTATTAGTGAGATCCATATTTAAATTTGAGGTACACTGTCCTCATACAGGTATACCTGTTTAAGTGACATTTAGACCTGTGCAATCTCACCCAGGTGCAACCAAAATTGCAACAAGGACACTTGTACTAATTGGCTCTCACTTATCCAGTTTACTTATAACAACTACACCCACTCCTCAGCAGGTATTTATCATTTTTATATAAACATGGTTAACATCACTGGAAGTTTGATGAACAACTTGAAGATGTGGTACCAGCCACATTGACATAGTAACAAGCATCCAGCCAAATATTGTTGCCTTGAAGACTTGTCTTAACAAAGCTGTGCAAGACCATAGAGTTAAGGCTGATGCTTGCCACTCTGATTCGCCTAAGTACAAAGAAAGCAACATGGATCTCATTAATGCCAGACACTACTCCAATCTTGTGGAGTGCTGTAAGGTTTTCCCTTGCCCTGGATCATAAAAAGTGGTGCGTAAAATCAATAATGTAACTAATGAGTTGTCAGTACCCAAATGTTTCTGAGATTATCCAGTTTTACATGTCTCCCAACTTAGAAAGTTTTAGGGCCCTATATCTGAAAAACCAGGCCGAGTTTGTTCAGAGAAATCTGATGAAGCAGAATATGAAGTGAGGTCATCCTTGAATTAAAACTTAAGGATAAAAGTTTTATATGGTTATATGGCTGGGTACCACATTTAAGAAGCCATTTGGAAATCAGCTGATGAATTTTCTCAATTCCCCAACAAAATCAAGGAATAACTCGTCAAAAAGGGCATGAATAGGGGGAAGTAACGCCATAATCCAGAATAATCCCTGGAAAAAACATTGCTCTCATATTTTGTAAATATAAGGTGAATAGTAACTTAAAACATTTACAATTTTGAAACAAAGAATAATTAAATCTCTCCCTGACATATTCAAGTACAATTAAAATTTTAGTAATGTGGACAGACCAAAATTAGCAATTATACGCCTTTTGATCTCAACCACAAGACACATCATTAGATCCCAAAATTATCAGCCATCAAATTACTACGCCAATTTAAAGGGAATTTTTCTTCAGTTATTATATAAGTTTATAATTTACATTCAGCATCAAATTGTGAAAAGTTTTCAATTATTAACCTTATAAAAATTACTAAAGAGCTTATAGTTACCCTAAAAGCAATTTCCTTATAAGCAGCTTCACCTTTCAATATTCGCTAGTTTATTTTTATATTAGCTGAATTAAACCCAATTCTTAATTTACTTCAGCATTTTAGCCTTTTTTAAATATGTATTAACGAATGAGGCTGCGGATGCCATGGCGTTGAAGCTAGTTTTAAACCATGTCACCTTACACTCTTTTTGTTTGTCATATGCTATTGCTATGCATCACTCTCACTATTTGTAAAGTAAATTATGTGAATCTCTGACCCTACCTGGTGTTGATAACAATTGTTACCTGGCTAGTGTGTGGGCTTTCTTTCCCAAATGTTATGGCTTATCACCTCCTAGAAGCAGCCCATGAAATCATAGGTGTATAGCAAATGCCCTAAATACTTAGCTCAGTGATTATACTGCTATTAATTGTATTAAAAACCATTACTAAGAGGTAAATATCCTAATAAGATTATCAGATTCAATGATTAATATGAATCATAAAATTAAAATGCAATTTTAATAAATATAATTTTATAATTGTTTGTTTAATTTGTCATAATGCTACTTTAGAATTAAAATTGTTGTAAAGTCAACTCTTTATCAACTACAGAGTTATTTTATTCGTAAAGTTGAGATTTTAATCTAAGTAGTTTCCAGTGTATGGAAAAAACTCTCTTTCCGCTTGGTGTAACTATCTGAGCAAAATTACATGAACTAATAAAACAAAATCAAATCCGCCCATTGTAGTTTTGCTCTGATGTCCTCGGATTCTCCGCCAGCTGCTCCAGCATGGGGCAGTGGCAAAACTCCCCCACCATTTTCCATATGACAGGAAAACGTTCTAGGACTGGTTCAATCAGTCATTCCAAACCCATGGGATGATTCGTTCCTCCTACAGACCTCAACGCCCACCTTGCTCATACCCAAGTGGTACCTCACTGCACCTGGTGCTCCCCCAGAGCAACATGCACTATGGCCTAAGAGTCAAATATGGGAAACTATTCCCATACCATGACCAAGCCATTATCAAAATGACACAGGCGGTGATGACACCCGCCAGACTTATAGATTTCTTCCTCTACAAGGGGTATTTTGACCTTGACTTCGCCTGCAAAGCCAACGCTACCACTGCAACAACTGTGCCCCTGGTATTCCAGGGCACCCCTCTCCCCACAACTTGGACCCAGCTCCCAGTGGACACCACTTTGGTGGTTCAATTTGCTGGTTTGCCCACCCACCTCCCCCTGAAGTGCTCCACCAGGAGTTGATAGATGGTTTGGCAGCCTATGGCTCCAACCCCAACTTACAATTTGTGGTCCCAAATGGGGCCACATGACTCGCTGGGCCTCAGGCATATGCCACAATCAGACCTTAATTTAATAAAATTTCTGTGTCAATTCCGCCACACACTTTTATTCCCTCAGCACCCAACCATCTTTTTTGGGCCCGCATCAAGGGCGGGCAGACGATCTGTTCATCATGTTTTGAGTTGGACCACTCAAAACGCAAGTGCCTCTCCTTAACCACTTCTGACTGGTCAGATGACTCATCCACCAACCTCCAATCCGCTGCTCACCCTGTATAAGTTCTGGTATGGGGCACAGTTCCTACCTCCCCCATCCCCAAAACTGGGAGCTGCAGCCGCACCTGCAGCCACCAATCAGCCTCCTCCTCACCCCAATGCCACAAATAATTCCTCCAATCAAGCATAATATTGGATCCCAGTTCAATCCCATGCTTCCTCAAATGAATCAACTAAACCTTAACCATACGCTGATTCCCCAATTGTATTCAACCAAAACTATGGAAATTATTGGCTGAAATTGATGAATCAAGTAAGTTCATTGAAGAACCATCTATGCAAATTGAGAGGCTCATTAATGCAGAATAGGATTTAGATACCCTCCTCGATATTACCCCACAGTCAAATGCCAAATCTTTTTGAAGTGATCACCTGCTTACAGTTGAAGCAGCTGCAACACCAGAATGTTGTTCCCTGCGCAAAGCTGTCGCTAAATCAGTAGTGATGCTCACAGGAGGAATTCTACCCCCTGTCATCCCTGCAACCTTCACCCCAAAAAGTAAAATCATAGTGAACCAGCTACACAAAATTGTTAACAATGCTATTTAGAACATGAAAACTATAGCACAGAATCCAAAAGCAAAGATAACTTGAACTAACATTGCTACATTCGCTAAACTCCCAGACGCCCTCATCAAAGCTGAAAAAGCTTTAACTGAATATTTCAGTGCCATTTACCTAGCTGGCAATTTCCATGAAATTCAAATTACTAGAGATATCAAACCCCATACCGCAGATGCCCCAACGCCATTACTGTCTACTGTGACATGCACTCTATTATAAGAGGATGAGTTGCTGCCAAGAGGCTGCCAAAGATGAGCCCCCCAACCCCCTCACCTTCTGCCATGGAGGGATAAGCAGTTTCTGCTGCCCACCCAGTTGGTTGCTTTTCAAAGCGTAGCACTCAATCCACTCATTAGGGCGTTTTGTTTTAACCAAGTAGTTATGTTATTTTTTAGTTTAGTTTTAGTTTTGGTAGTGTCCGTCCCCTGGTTGGCTTGCCTTGAATAAATATGAGTTTCCAGTGTATGTCAGTCATAAACACAAACTAAATTATGTTTATTACTAAATTTATTAGGTATAGAAAGTTGAAACATTGTATTTAAGTATAACATGCTTATCTAGCTTTTTGACCAAACATATAGATAACCTTTATTTTTTATTCATATAGCATTTTAAAATGATCTAGATGTGATAAGCTTTAGGTTTTCATACTGATTGCATAACAATAAGATAAGTTTAAAGATTTTTTTGTAACTTTTATTACACAATTAAAGCATTTATTGTAGTAATGACAGCGAAAAATTCAATATGTTGTCACTTTATATGTATAATGGTTGCTGCTGTCAGGATTTCATCCCTTGTCAAAAAAGCTTTGCTAGGGTTGAGCCTGGCATTGGACTATGGTGATGAGTTAGAGACTAGGTATATCTTTCTATAAGGGATAAGCTGAAAGGCTTTGTAAATAATAGATTTCAGAAATCGTGAGGTCATAAGGTTACCAGAGGAGCACTTTCAATGTACTGAACCGTGAAATAGATTGGAGAGACTTTAATTAATAGTTGTCAGAGGTTCTAATGGCAAATGGCTGAAATCTGCAATTTGAAAATCAGGTTTTGACAAAAGTTATTAAACCACATCCTTAAGTAAGCACTCCAAACTAACAATAATGAATATTATCAAGAAGCTTCGTTTCCCTCTGAAACTATTTCTAATGATAGTACAGTAATTAAAAAAGCACCAATTATGACAATCCCAATCAGTTGAACCGGTATAAATGTGTTTGACACAAAAAGAAGCGAAAGTTCCTAATCAAGAGGTACTTAGGAATTGCTTTGCCATCATGTTTCAGAAAAACTATGGTTATTGATAAATTTTAAGTAACAAAGAATCTTTATTCACTTTTGCTTTTCTTGTATTGAGTTCAACTTACCACATACCAGCTTATCAAGAAATAGCTAAAAATCTTCCTAGGTCAGCTTAAGTCTCAACTTTTGATTAAACAACAAAATTAACTAATTATCTTGAGAATTTGATAAGTGATACTCACTATGTAGGCACCTGAGTTGTCATAAAAGTGAAATCATCTATCAAAAAATGGAGATTTTTGACCAAGATGGTCCCAATAAGTGACCTGAAAGCATGACTTGGTGGATAAGTACTTAAAGATCAGAATTGCCTCCAATGCAGCTAGATTACTTTTATCTTTCAGAGCTACTCTTGAGTTTGTTTTACCTAATGTAATTCAATATCATTTTTACCCACACAATGAAAAAATTAATGCCATTAACCAATAATTATTGGAGGGTATTTATGCTGCTGTAAGTCAGTCTTCTTGAGCTCATACTACACTGTACCCTCGAATATTAGAGTTTTATATTTTAAGCTTCATTACCAACTACTGTATTGGCAACAGGAGTCAATAATTATATTTTTTTTTTACATCCAGATCTAGATCATTTACTTAAAATTTGCAGGCATGCATCTTCATTAAATTTCTTAGTCATTTAGGTTAATTCAGGAGTTTCAAACCAATATGATCAATAACTTAAAGTTGTCTTTGACTTTGTATGGGATAACAGAGAAGTAAAAATGGATATTTGGTAACTTACTAAAATTTAAGGAAAATTAATCTGTTGGATGAAAGATTACCCAAATATCTACACAATAATTTAGTCAACTATTGTAATCTAAAAATATCAAAATCTATAATAGATTAGTCAACTTAGTGATGCACAAAGTCAACAATTAATTTCTACTTGTTATTATTATTTAACATAAATGAAATCAACTCCATGAGTTGCAGTTTTACAGTATGCCATCACAAACTCCAACATTACCCCCTTAAGGATGTCATAAAGGGACATAAGGTCATAGGAATTTACTATGCACAAGATTAACAACAGTACCTTGGGTAATATTATAAAGTAAATTATGCAGATCCAGCCTAATAGATAACTTTGTAAGGTCCAGACCAAGAAACTCCAAGATTCTTAGAGCGACTTCTGGCTCAATTATGCAAGTTTGGAGTTTCTTGATCTGAATCCTATAAACTCATCTATAAAATCAGATATGAATAATTTTTTTCAGACATTACCCAAGGTAATATTGTTACTTGTGTGTATAGTATATTTCTATGACCTTATGTCACTCTATGACATCCTTAAGGGTATTATTGGAGTTTGTGATGGAAAATGGCTGAAATTTGCAACGTTGAAGTTAGCTTTCAATGAGAATCAGCAAACCTCATCCTCAGATTAGCTTTGAAACTGACAATGACAAAATTATCAAGAAGCTCTATCTTTCTCCAATCCTATGTAAAATGGTATGATATTGAATGAAAACATTAATTATGACAATCCCATTTGGTTGAACTTGTAAATTAGGGTTTGACACAAACAAAAGCGTAAGATCTTTTTTTTAGTACTAGATGGTCCCAACCCAAGGGGGATTCATCAATGTTTATTGAATTACACCTGGGCTCCTAAGAGCCTGAGGCGAGGGAAGGGGAGGGAGGAGGGATCGAGAAAGGGAGGGGGTTTGCGCGCCAGAGCCGTGCTGCAGTGACAACTGAGCGGGGGAGGGTTGGCGACATAGTGCAGACCTTCAGGGCCATCTCAAAGTGTACCTGAAAGTGGGTGATCATGTGTGGAAGGGTCCACACCTGCTGGTCAAAGGCAGCACGAAGGAAGGAGTTATGGATGGTCCAGATGGCTGTGGCATAGGCGAGGACATGGAGGGGTTGGTGGCAACCAGGCAATGTCTGCTCAAACATGAGGTCTTGCACAGGGTGTCCAGACCAGGGCTGAGCATGGAGGAGCGCGCGGGCCTTTGGCCAAAATGCGGCGACACCTGGACAGGTGAAAAAATGATGGAGGTGGGAGTCAATAGGCTCCACACAGCGGGGGCAGCTTCAGTGCTGGAAGGTAGGGCCAGTCCGGTCCCCTGTCCTGTATGAACAGTGGAGCACCCTCCATAAGGTGTTGGACACCTTTGCTGACAGGATGGGGTGATAGACGTCCTTCCACAATTCCTTAAGGTCAAATCTTACGGAGGGAGGGAGGAGCTCAAGGAGTCTTGGGCGGATGGGAGGACGATCTTGGGGGTTGAGGCGAGTTGTGACAACTTGTCCATTGTGCACAATCGCATGGCGACGGGGGCTGAGGCCAGGGACTTCCCTTCTGTATGGGAAGGCATGGTGGATCCGCGCGCCTAATCGTTTCAGGGCAAGGAGAGCCTGGTTCCAGTAGGGGGATGAGGATGGTTTTAGGCGATGGCCTGGGTGGTTTGTGAGCCACTCCCCTAATGAGGTCAGAGATGCTCTAGGAAGACCCAGAGCTGCTGACACTGACTGGCGGAGGGCGGGCGCCCATTGGGGAATGGGGGTCGCGTCCCAGTAGACAATCGGCCATAGGAACTTCAGGAATATTGTGGTGGCGTGGGATCGCGTGTCCAGAAGCCCTAGGCCCCCTTCATTGCAGGGTCAGGCAATGGTTGAGAGGGCCATTGGTGGATGGTTTGAGCCCCAGATCCAACAGCGGAGGAGTACATTGAGCCGCGTATAAAAGGCATCTGTGAATGGGCAGACGTGCGCTAGGAACCAGACTTTGGAGAGGAGGAACACATTGGCCATCAGAGCTTGACCCTGGGGGGTGATGTGCCGCCGGTTCCAGCTGGCAATCCTTGAGCTAACTGCCGCGAGGAGCAAGTCCTCATTGTCTTTTAGCGCAACTCCTTGTTGGTTGGTGAGAGCGCCCAGGTGACGGAAGATACCGCGCTCAGGTTCAATACCTAATGGTGGGGGGAAGGTGGGGGAGCCACCTGTACAACTGTTGTCTTGGAGGTGTTGACCATGGCGTTGGACGCCTTGGTGTACCTCTCAATGGTCACAGCAGCGAGGGCAACATCCCCAGGGCAGCCAAATGCAATGGCAGTGTCATCTGCAAATGCCATGGTGCGTGTGGCGGCTTTACCTGGGACCAGAATTCCTGTTAGCTTGTCCTGTAAGGAGGCCAAGAGGGGATCAAGGGTGATGTTAAAAAGGATAGGGCTCAGGGGGTCCCCTTGCCGGAGACCTTGTCCAACTGGTACTGCCACTGTAAAACCCATTGGCGCCAGGAAACTGGTGTGGAGCTGGTCATAGAGCGCTGATATCCAGCGCCTAGCTGCGGGTGGGAGATGGAAGCGGGCCAGGGTAGCATCAATATACTTCTGGGCTACCCGATCATATGCTTTCTCCATATCCAGGAGAGTCACAAAGCCATTCACCTTACGAGAGTTAGCAGTCAAAGTCACGTGAAGGTCATTATAGCTGTCCCATAACGACCTCCCCGGAATAAAACCGTGCTGGGATGGGGAGAGGCGAGGTGACACCCATTTGGTGATGCAGTTGGCCAGAAGCTTCGTGAAGAGCTTGTGGTCTGTGTTGATCAACGCTATGGGGCGCCAGTTCGCCAGGCTCTCACGTTCTGACTTCTTGTGAATGAGGGTCGTGATTGAGCCTCTGGAGTCGGGGAGGACCTCGCCATTCACCAAGAGTGCAGCGAAGAGGTCGCGGAGGGTTCTGGCTATCACTGCAGGTTCCAGAAGGTGCACCTCAAATGGTATTCCATCTGGGCATGGGACTTTAAGCCGTGGGGATTTCAGAAGGGTTTCCATCACCTCCTGGATGGAAATAGGCGCCAGTAGAGCCTCATCAGCCCGTGGGTCAATGGGCGGCTCTGGAGCCCGCCACAGGAAGCCTTGGATGTCCAATAGGTCCACCTGGGTGGCATGGAAGAGGCTGGAGTAGAAGCGGTGTAATTCCTGCGTGATTTCCTCCTTATCTGAAGTGGTTGTAGTGCCAATCTTCAGTGCAGTAATATCCGGTGCTGTTGACCGGGTTTTCTGTTTCTGAAAGAAGAAGCGGGTGGGGCGTTCCCATTGAGCATAGTAACGAGATGTTGTAAAGTTTGCTGCCCGTTCTTTCTGCAGTGTGAGCTCCAAGCGGAGTGCTTCCTGCGCCGCTTCCCAGTCTTCCAACCATCTGGGAGAGGGCGAAGGCTGGCAGTTTCTCTCTAGATGTCTGATTCTGGCTTCCGCCCTTTTGACTCTGGCGCGAGCTGCAGTCATCTGGGCTTTGGCACAGTTTTAAGCAACGCGGGTGATGCCCTCCTTGGTCACCGCCCATCTAGCCTTGTGGTCAAGCAGGTGGGGTGGGGGGGAGGTGAGAGTCTCCCGTATGGTCATAGACAACTTCTCCTTAGTGAAGGGGTTGTTGAGAAGAGCTGGGGCAACCCTAGGCCAGAACCTACATGACGGTCTAAGTGTGGTGGTGAGGACAACGGTGAGTGACCTGTGATCACTCAGATGGTTGTCACGAGAGATGGGAGAGGAGACGCGGCCAATTAGCAGGGGCCAATCAGTGCCATATCTATGCGTGACGCTGACTGGAAAGCTCCTCCATCATACTGGATCCTAATCATGCAACCTAGGCCAGACGCAGAGGGTGGAAGCGCATCTATAAAGCCACTCAGGCGAAGGAAATCCTGGAGGCGACTTGATCCAGGGCGTTCCTTTGCTGCAGGGGGGTAAGAGTCATGGACGCGACTTATGGTTGTGTTGAAATCTCCTAAAAGCGTAAGATCTTAGTTGAAAGACACTTTAGAAATCGCTTTGACATTACATTCCAGCAAAACTATAAATTTTGATAAATTTTATAGTTATATGCTCTTAAATTTACTTTTGAATTTTTTTTGTATTGAGATCAACTTTCTACATAAACATCTTACTAGGAGTAGCTAGAAATCCTTCCTAGGACAGCTTTGGTCCAATTTTTAAATTAACATAGAATTTCACATATTAACACAAATTTGATAATAGTAATTTTCAATTAAATATAATTTTAAGAGAGTTTTCTGCTTTAAGTAAAGTTAGCAGGTGAAGCACTTAAGCTATAAGAGCAAAGCGATCCACTATTGGGTAAATCATTTAAGATTGTCTTGCAAATGTGATCAAAATTATTATTATAAAAATTTTATAGTTTAACACTCATGACAGCTGTGTATTTCTCCATTTTCCAGCCACCTTATTTATAGGGCTGTTCTTTTTTTCTCAATAAACAAGATTCCTCTGCTCAATTTACTTGTTTTTTGGGTTTCATATTTAGATTTTAGGTGATTGAAGGTGTTACTAGAATGTGATGATCCATAAGAGTTTTGTCTGTTACAGTAGTCTATCCATCCAAATATAAACTTTTACAGCCCGAAAACCCAATGAGAGCCTCATAAAACTTTGTCTTCATTTAGATTAAAAGTGTGTCAATAGTTGAGGACCAATTAAATATGACTTGGGATCAGGTAAGTGGTTGACAATCTGCTCAGGGTGATAGCTGTAATTTTGGGGCTTTAAAAATAATAATGTCATTGGTTGATCCCTTGGTAAAGTCACTCAGTTAGACTCATGGTTTAAGCTTGCTGCTCATTAAGGACAGCAAGGTGAGCCGGTGAAGATGGATGAGCAAGGACTGGCAATACTCATATCGTTGGCCTGGAACATCAGTAAGCCCCAAACATTAAAAAGGTACCAAATCGTGACATTGTTGCTCACAAAAGAAGTTTCTGCTGTTGTAATGCTTGGATGATTGAGTCTAATTTTGTTGAGGTGTGGGGAAGTGGATGTTAGCTTTAAGAAAGCTCTTATCCTCATGTAAAACTTGGTGGGTATAAATGTCATGATTTCAAACCTTGTCAAGAAAAAGCCTAATCCAGGGTTGAGCTTGACATTGACCATTAAGTTAATAGTAGGAGGCTAGGTCCCACTTTCTTAAAATTTTCTTTGTAAGAATTTTTTATGGTTTCTGGGCGTGGGAAAGATCATGAGATCAATCAAAGAGATGGTGATAATGGGATAGAGTACATGAAACAAATTTAACAAGAAAAAAATTCTAAGTGAATGGCAAACTTTTTTCTTACTATAAAAGTAACATCAAGGAGTTTTCTGATGATAAGACTTTATAACACTCATGATGAATTACCATACACAGAAACAGCCAAAAAACCGTGGGTACGGCCATCCATACTATTTTATGCAGGGTGTTTAGGAAAAGCTACACGCTAGCATGAAACTTATAGAACTGGATATCATATCTGCTAACTAACCCTGAAAAATTCTTAATTTTAATAAACAAACCGGAACTTTTTAAGTTTTTTAGATAAAATCCGAGGGGAAAAAGGGAAAATGAAGTGACAGTAGTACCTGTTGATGAATGCTGCCTTATCAAGCTCAAAATGTGGAGAATAAGAAAAAGGTCACATGATTGACAGGGATAACCATTATAATAGAAGGATAGCAGATGTGCACACTAAGTGGCTACCAAGATTTAATTAGATCTGGACACTAAGGCTGGATTGGTACAATTTTTTGCCAATATTTCTTGAGGTGCAATTTCTCCTTGCAAGCTAGTGACAATTAGTGTAATGGTTGATAGGGTGTGCCCTAGTCCAGGGAAGGTACTAGCGGTCCTATTTCAGCTCAAAAGGGGTTTGCTCTCCTGAACCTGCTGGGTTTAGACTCGCCTTCACTGGTTATAGGTAGGAAGGTCAGGCAATTTCAAGTCTGAGGTTTATTTAGACGATTCCTTATCATTCAGTACCATATTAGATGTGATAAGGGGGCTCTTACAAGATGGGGATGCCTTCTAGCAGGTTTGGAGGTCTCAAACTTCCTGATGTCAATGGCTTTTGGCTACCATCACCTCCTGACAATACTTGATATTATCCACCTATTCTTTGGTGTGAGAAGATAGGAAAAGACAACCTTCAGGGGATAAACTGTCACTCAACTCTTATGATTTACACGGGCTAGATTACCCTGGTTGGTGAGGGGTGAGCAGGCTTTTTTTTTCCCCTTCTTGGTTATGAAGGGATGTTCCTCCCTGTTGAGATTCAGGGGTGCTCCCCCTTACCTACAATGTCTATTTTTGGACAGTGGGAGCATACCATAACAACCTGTGAGAGCATGAAGTTCTAATGCTTCTTGGGAAATTTGATGGCCAGAAGGGAGGCAACCTTTTGGGGAGGACGAGGAGTCTTAAGTGATCAGCATGGAAGGCCTCCACAATAACACATCAATAAACACGATCACTGGTACTTACACAGCTGTTTTTGTAGAAAGAAAATCCCTTATAGATGACCAAATAATGCCAAGAACGGCGGGAGTTCCATGAGGCCAAAATTGTGTTGTATCCAGCCTCTTCTGGATACTCCAATAAGATTGTCTTTGGCACAGCAGGCGCCTCCCCTATATAAGGGGACAGCTGGGAAGCGCGGAAGATATGATGCTGCATTCAATAAGTAGGGAGGGTAAACAGAGTGGACATTCCAAAATTTTCTACAAGTGATGCCCTAAGCGCTTGCTCACAGACTTCTAATAGGGAATCTTCATATGCAGGTTGAAAATATCTAGCATCACTAATACCCACCTTGATCTTGTGGCTAAGAAGATGTTTAAAACTGCAAACTAATTGTATTTTCACTTGCATCAAGTTAGGTGTTAACCAACCAAGGATTGCGAACTCTAGATGTGTTGCAAGTGCTCCTCTGCAGCAGGTTTTTTGGGAAGAAAAAGGGCCCATTAATGAATTAGGGGGTATATCCCAGGGTGGCTTTATATAAAAAAACTGGTTGATGAGTGAGTGGCATTATTGTACGTAAACTGCGTCAAGGGAAGATCAACAGCCTGGGTATCCAGAGTGTTAGAAATAAATCAGAAAATAAACTAATCAAGAATCTGATTGAACCTTTCCATCTGGCCTTCAGAATAGGGTGGTACATAGTGAAGTGGCAAGGCTTGATCTTCGGGATGTCCAGGAGCGCTGTCCAAAAATGGGCGGTAATGGGGCCTTGGTCACTTACCGCCTCTTGAGACAGGTTATACACGGAGAAAACATGATGAACAACGAGCCTGGATGTTTCCTTAGAGGAGATTGTTTATAGGTGAGGGATAAAGCGAGAGAATTTGGTAAAGCAATCCACGACCAACATAATTGCTCTAACCCATTTGAGCTAGAAGATCAAAATAAAGTTAACTGATAATAAGGTCCACAGGCCCTCTGATAATGAAGGGGATTAAGAAAACAATTCTTAGCTGATCTATCCAATTCTTATCATGTTCACATCATGCGTTTAGCAATTCAAGCTGGGATATCCTTAGAGATACCTTGCCATTTTGAACGTCTACTTTACCAAATTGAGGAACTTCTTATTCCTTTGGTGCCCCACTTCTGAAGATCATGGTGAGCACGGATAACTTCATTGCTAAGTTGAAGAGGGGTCCCAAAAACTGCTCCTTATTAAGATGCTTCCCTTCTGAAACGAGATATGATGCGCTTTTATACTGGCATTACTAGCTGGCAAATAGCTCCATACCCTTAAGCAGGACGTCTGGAAAGCCAGTACTCAAAAACCAGCGGCACATCCTAAGATCAATAAACCCAAAAATTTTGGGATGAGAAATTGATAGAATCAGGGCGGGGAAATCAATATGTTCAACTCTTGCGTTTCTTCCTCCATTGGACTCAAGGAGGATTTAAAACTTAACAAGTCAGGGTTAATTTTTAGGGCCCCCTTCACGAACTTGTACTTGAAGTTGAAGCTAAACAGACTGCAAAGTGTTCATGTCTGATGATGCGCCAACTTCTGTGGCTTATTGAAGTACATTAGGCCTGGTACGTCCTAAAAACTCTATGCCATGATCCTTGAAGAAGATAACGCCAGTGAGTGAGTGACCATGACACCGCAGCAAGTCCTTGTCATATATGGCTCAGGATTTCTCTGAGGAGGAGAACTTGCATGAGAATTAGGCGAGGGATGTTTCACCCCATCATGCTCCCAAAGAAAGACAGCCCTACCGCAGCCGCAGAGGCATCATATGCCACTAACAAAGGCCAGGTTGGATCAGCGTGTTTGACTAAAGAAGGTGCCACGAATAGTTCCTTGGTTTCCTTAGTTGCGTAATGACAAGCTTCCATCCATTTGAAGGGACATTATTCTCTATCAGGGGATGAAGAGGTGTCGCCAGCTTAGAGATCATGGGATAGAATTTTTTCAGGAAAAAATAATGCCCAAGAAACTCCGCAGCTGCATCTGGGTGGTGTGCGTGGGCAATGAAAGTATGGCTTTGAGTTTATTATGAAGAATACTATACCTGTCCTCCAGGACCAGGTTACCAAGAAATGTGACCTCTTCCCAAAAATAACTCGCACTTGAAAGGCTTCATATAAAGCTTTTGCTTCTGCAACGCAGCCAGCACCTCCTCCAGGTCCTTTGAGTGCTATCCAGGAGTGGTAATGGGGTGCAACAGGATATTATTGGAGTATGACACCACGTAGGTTAAGAAAAGGTCACCTAAAACGCTAAAATTATATGATGGAATGTGGCGATCACATTATTAAGACCAAAGGGCATTATGCAGAACTGAAAGTACCTCTTCTAGTACAAATGGTCATAAGTCACTCCTTATCTTTTATTACCCAAATATGATTGAAGTCATTCAAAGTCAATCTTGTAAAAAACCGTGGACTCTGCAATTGATTGGCTAATGGTTTGTTATAAGGAAGAGATAGTGATTATGCACCGTTATATTATCCAAATGCATTAAGACACGCAAAGGTGCAAAGTACCATCAGATTTTTTGCAATTACATTGGGGGAAGCGAAAGGAGAAATCTAAAATACCCACCCAATCTGGAGAATAAGATATATATATACACCACAAGGCATTATCTTCTTGCTCCAATTAAGTTACAGAGGGCAGTTGATATATACTAAATTCACTGTCAAACGGAAGGACAAATTATAATCTGAATGAGGAGGAGTATCGCTTTTTTATGTTGAAAGTATCTTTATACTCAAGCAAATCAGAAGTAAATCTAGTGGTAAATAAGTGAGGAGGTAGTTACAGGAATAGAGCCTACCGCTTTATTGGAAGATAATGTATTAATGAGTGGGAACTCTCCACATGAGTTGCGTTCTTAAAGGACAAGTTTTTGGGCTCCAGGTTGATACTTACTTGTTGGCTATGCCACCAACTTACCCTTAAGGATGACTGTCGGGAAGTTGATATGACTGAACAATATGTTACCCATACCAGCGGATAGGAGGGGGATTGAGATGAGTCTTGAGATTTACAAAAAAAGGGTACATGATTTATAATTGATCAAAATGATGATCATTTGGCAAATTGAGAGGATTTATGCTGAGATTCGATATGAACAAGGGTATTTAGAAAAGGGAAGATGAATAGAAGATTACCAAGCTGAGGATGCATCTGGCTTGGGGAACTGAGATATAAAGAGTCACACATGGGATTGAGGAGGAGGTCTTTCTGAAGTGATTAAATAATTGCAGATAAGTCTGTGATTTATATTAAATAAAAATCAAAACCAGGGGCGATAGCTCCATGTATAGTTTATTGAGTTTTTATTAGTAAAGTCAGCAATCTTCATACCATCCAATTTGGTTGCTCAGTGGCTAATACCCTATGCAAAACTACTAAGTGGAATTGAGCCTGTACGCTGAGAAATAACAGTGGTGCTCACTACAGGGGGCCACTGGTCAACTTTAGTTTTTCAACAATATACAATGATGGGCCCTCATTAGTTCCAACTTAATTTGATTGGACTCCATGCGCGATATGCTGAAGAAGCATGGAAGGCACCTAACAATAAACCAACATTATCCACTGTGACCAAACCAGGGGATAATGCTGCTATTATCAATCTACAAAGAGAGAATTGCCCTGAGCTGACGACCAACCAACAAGGATGCTCCACAAATGTGACTCCTCAGAAACTGTGAGATATTATGGAGTGGCTGTTGTGAGGATATCATCTATATGAAGATGAGGCTGGGGAAAATGCCCTGATTTTATTCTATAATCAATGCGGCCAAGAAAATCGATATACCTTGTATATGCTTTATCTGGATGCAACTACATTGGGGCTGGCTCGCCGCCTTGGTACCCATGGCATTGAGAAATATTTAGTTGCTTATGTGCAACCATTGATTCGCCAGCTACTGCGTGTGCTGGCTCGCCACAATATTGAAATTGGAGATGTATTGCAGTTAGCTTGAGCACAGCAGCATGATACTTGCCTCCTGCTTAACCACCTTGATTGTTCATTTTTGGAGGTACAAGGGGCGCTGGTACAGATGGGCCATAGCGTCGGGGATGTCCGCCATCAATTGGACCTTTTGGTACCATAGTTAAATTTAGAATTACCTTGAGTAATAAGAGAACTGCTGGATCAGCATAGCTTATTAGCGGAGTGTATTCGGTACATAACAACGTTGGGGAATAATACTGAGCGCTTTATGATGGAGCTAGCCAAATGGGAGGAAGCTCTCAAAGCCACGATTGCTCAGCTTAGGGGAAAATGACACTAATGGAATGGCATGTGGCGGACCAAGTCAGCTTTCTATTGGCTGAATTAACTCAGCTTTATATCAAATGTAGTACCCACTGAATGACAGATAACGCGCATATCCTTTGGTCAACATCTTGAATATTTTCAGCTTATTTGTCAGGTTATACAACTGAATGTTGTTAGTCAGGCTGAGCGCTAACGAGCCTTCCCTCTTCCAATTGGTGAGATAAGAGAGTATGCGGACATGCTAAAGTGCCTTGATACCCTTTGATGGGCCAACGAGGAATTGGTATGGGAACAAGCCTCCCTAGTTAACTAAATAAATGACGCCAATCAACAAGTAAATAATGCTAGCCAGAAGCATACCAACCTGCAAAACATAATCAAGGAAGTTCTCTATTGATTACAAGCCGTGGAGCAGAAGCTGAACGTTGAAAGGAAATTCCACCAGGAGTTGCAACAGCAGTATGAAATGCTGCAACAGGAATTTCAGGATGGACGGTTTAAATGCTATTTGGTTAAAGTGGAGCAGTTGGTTAATGAACATTTCGCAGGGCATGCCAGAGCTGGGGAAGGTGGGGCTTTTAATGGCAATTTGGGGGAATAATGCTATGGATTGGCAAACAAATATCCCTTGGGCAGTACGATGGACCCCCCGCATAACACCACTTCTTCTGAGTCCTTTTTGATGAATTCAAGTCCGTCTGGCCAGCTGTATAATAACGCATAAAGGGATGGTTCCCATAGTCGCTCCAAATCCAATTTGCCTACTTCTTGCGGCAGAAACCTAGAGCAAGGCGAATTAATTTGAATTGAAAATTTACCTCCTTTCAGTCATGATGGGAATCTACAAGGTTACTTTAAACATTTGAATTTGCTGTGGAAGGGGCTACTGATTGACAAAAAGTGAAACTGATGCTGTCCGCTCTAGATGTGGAAAGCGCTGATCAAGTTACATGCTATCTTATAAATAGCTCTATATCCTACAAAGATGTTAAAGCAATTGTTCTCTGGCTGTTCGGGGGCGCTACCAAATTGGCCTAATGGAAAGCCGACTTTATGACTATACAGTTTCACCAAAACGAGACCCTGTTAGAATTTTCTGAGCTTTTTTCAGGAGCACATGTCCTACTTGGAGCCAATATCTTATCCGCTGAGGACATTGGCATAGTGATGACGGTGGCTGTCAAACCACATTGGGAACTATACAATGATATGTTTCACATGTTTGATAGAGATGCCAGACTTATTTGAATCATGAGCACCTTAGATCAGCTCTCCATCATGATCAGCGCCCCCAACAGAGCCCAAAAATTCTCTGCTGTCTCCGCTCCAAACTCTTCAAGATATGGCCCACATCGACTAAGTTATCAGCCACTAGAACATATTCATCCCTCATATGAGTCAGTTTTCCCCTTTCAGCCCATGTACGCTTCGCCAGTTCGTCCATGACCATGGAACTATAATGTCAACTTCTGAACTGATCCTCCCACCACCAGCTATATATGTGAACCTTTTATGAACACTTGCTTCCAGTGCGGATGGAGAGGGCATTATGCGGGAAATTGCCTTATAAAGCCACAAGTGTATGAAATGCCAATTGAGAAATTCGAGCAGGGAAAAGCTTGAGCAGAGTAGAGATGGGACGCTCTACCTCTTCTAAGTTCAATTCACTTGTCCCTAGAAGTTCCCAAATGTATTTTTGGGTAGAATTTGAGCCTCAACTGGATGATTTTCTATACCAGCAGCTTTCATTGGATACCCCTGCTTCAGCCTCCAAGAGTAAAAGTTCACCCCAGAGCCCCAAGTTCTTCCAGGATGTGCAGAAGCCATATGAATGGCAGATTATGGAACAGACTGGCACCAGCAAAGCGGATCCCTTGATGTACGTCTCCTCCTTGATAAGGGTTAATGTAGCATCTTGGTAGAGAAAATTGCTAGTGAGTATCCTCAGGTTGGCAAGGGCATTTCCTCCTTTTTGAGTAACACAAAGCCCTTGAAAGTATATGTAATAAACGCTGATGGTTCTTCTTACTCGAAATGTACTTACTGTGACATTTTCATGTAAAACATAAAAATCCGTGCTATCATAGACATGGGAGCCCCTGTGAACATAGTCTCTACTCAGTTGGTGGCTAAGCTTCTGTTAAAAAATGGATGTGGACCATGGAGTATACTGGACCATGGAAACTCATAGAACTATGTATGAAGGAGCATATAGTGCGTTGCCTTTATGATTTGGGTAAGTCCAGGCGTCCGCTCCAGCAGTGGTTTTACCAAATAACAACTTGTCATGTTAGTTGGCATGGCTTTTATGAGGAAATTTGGTGTTGTGATAAATATGGTGAAGGAAACTCTTATTATTTTAGGCCAACAGATCCCTATATATTTTACCTCTTGTGGAATCCCAATGGATCCGGTCTTTTCTAGTCAAATCAATCTAGCATACAGTGACGGAGTGATTCTAGTTTGTTATCAATAACTGAGTTGGAGGGCCAGGACCCTCCCCAACCAGATATTCGAGTACAAAGAGATCCCACTTTATTTATGAGCGATCTGAGCCTACCGTCTGGACACCAGTGCATAGTAGGGACTGGGCTTGAAATCAATGTCCCTGCTTTATAGAGAAATTATGGCGCCTCACCAGCACTTGTGGCTCAAACCACATGTGGCTTTAGGGTTACTGCTACCTGGGAATGGGGAGGTGAAAGTGCTGATAGCAAACTTACAGAAGAAGGCAATAACGATCTGGTGGCACCAAGTGGTGGCTTAACTAAACTTAGTCCCTATAGAGGAAGTTCGCCATATTCATGATTTTGGCTCATGGGAGGATCTTGGACTAAAAGCTCACTCATTGTTCGGTGTACTGACCATGGTTCCGTGGGAAGTGCTCACAGGATTATCAACGGAACAGCAAGATAAGGCTATGGCATTATTTGAAAAGTATTGGGATATTTTTGCACATGATGACTATGATTTGGGGTGCGCTCAAGGGGTGGTACATTGGATAGATACAGGGGATCACCCTCCCATTCAATCATGACCTATTAGATGTTCAAAAGCGGTGGAAGAGGTTGTCTCCGATGAGGTGGATAAACTTATAGTGCAAGGAATGCTAGAGCCATCAAACAGTCCATGGGCAACCATGTGCTCATTGTAAAGTAAAACGATGGCTTGAATTGAGTGGTTATTGACTATCGCAAACTCAACAATGTAACAAAGAAGGATTCCTACCCTCTTCCATGGATTTATGACACATTAGACCAATTGGTTGGGGCAAATTATTTTCCGCCATGGATCTGATCTCAGGGTACTGGCAGATCGAATTGCCATTAGTGGAATGGGAGAAATTTGTGATCATCGCTTCAAGAGGGTTGTTCCAGCTGACTCCCATGCCACAAGGGTTGCTTAACGCCCAAGCTACGTTTCAGCGTGCCATATATACAATTTTTGGTGATTTAAAGCTGTCCTGCATTTTAGTTTACCTTGACAACTTCAATTTGTTCTCATGGATGCTTACAGAGCACCTTGGCCACTTAGAACAAATGTTTCAGCGCCTCACTGTTGCTAATATCAAAGTTAAGCCTCAGAAGTGCCATTTCTCTAAAGAATAATTATAATATATCGGGTTCATTGTGGATTTAAATGGGCTTAAACCGTAGCTGGCTAAAGTGGAAGCAATAAGCTGTAATGCACTGACTCCTTCCAGTGAGCCATTAATTAATTGGGAAGCAGGGCCCAAGTCTATAATTAAAGGCCAGACAAGGTCCCTGAGACCATTCTCCTAGTGCGTGTGCTACAGGAGCCAAAGACAAACACCCCTTGGAGGACAGTTGCGAGTATGCTTACCCCCAGCAACATGCCCTGACTCCAAGACAAGGTGTATAGGGAGGCGATACCCTCCCAATCTCGCTTTCAAAGTCCAACTCCTGTTTGTATAGGCCAAACATGGCCGCTGTTAGACTAAATAGTCAATATAAACCTCGGAAGACAGTAATTAAAATAGATAAGGCTTAGGAATAGCTTTATTTGATATAGTTATGTAAGTTGATAGAAAACGGAACTAAAGAACCTCCCATTCTCAAGCTCTATCTCTTATAGCTCTCTGCTGCAAGCATAGATCAAGTTCATTAGCCATTCCTGACGTTATGTCTTTTGAAACATATCATAAGCAAACCCTAATTGTTTTAGGCCAGATTGAATTCCGTAGTGGCTGAATCACCATACCCAAGAATCGTCCCAATTCTGAATCGAATCCACTTTTAATCTAGAAAATTATCCACTTCAAAACCATTTGGTTTGACCCCAGTCCTAATGAAACATCTAACCGTCAACCTTCCCCAGTCTTAGTCTCAACCTGGGGTCTGGACAAGACTAATGCTCTCTCACTCCCTCCATCCACCACACCAGCCTGTCCTGTCTTATCAAAGATCAGGGAAATGTTATGTTGAGGATAAACCTCAACCGCCACATAAGCATGATGACTCGCCCAGGTAATAAGCGGGACATCCAGGTATTTCTGGGGATGTTCAGGTATTACCAACGGTTCATTCCCAATTTCAGTTGTATTGGGGCCCCACTTTTCGAGTTGCTAAAGAAAAACGCTTCCTTCAATTGGATAGAACAATGCCAGAATGCTTTCAATGTGCTGCAAACCTTGTTCGCAAGAGAATCCATTTTTCAATATCCCAACTTCGACAAACAGTCCATAGTACATTGGATGCATCCCTCGCTGCTATAGGGGCAGTATTATCCCAGAAAATCGATGATGGCATGGAGCATCCTGTCACATTCTGTAGTCAAATCTTAAACCGTCATGAATGAAACTTCACTGTAACTGAGTGGGAGTGTTTAGTGGTGATCTACGCTTAAAAACAGTTTTTATATCTGCATTGGGTAAGATTCCAAGTAGTGATGGATCACGCAACCCTATGCTGGCTACAGAATCTGCATGACCATAAGGATGGCTTGTACATTGGGCTCTGAAGCTCCAAGCATATGATTTTAAGAATATACACCGCCCAAGAGAAAAACAATAAAACGCGGATTGCCTTTCTCAGCTGCCAATGGTCACTATCACGGCGGATTTAGCTAATAATGTATGAGAAAATGTTGGCGAACAAATACCAGGATGAGCCGCCACAGGTGATCAAGATACTAGATGGGCTCAGGGAGGATACTTTTCTTTTTGAGGGGGAACTATATAAGCAGATTGGAGACTCGACGCTGAATTTCCCTAAACCTTCAGATAGACCCTCAATTATTATGGATGCTCATTGGGCTGTAGGTCATGGAGGATTGTGGAAAACGGTGAAGCTTTTGTGACCTCAATACTACTGGGAGAGCATGCATTATGACATATTGGAAACAGTTAGTTGTCGCCATCAGTGCCAAGTGGAAAAGCCATTCTGCAAGAAGACCACATACCAGCTGGTAAGCCACAGTTCTCCTAGCACACCGTTTTCATTGATGTAGTGGGACCTCTACTGATTAGCGCCAATTTGATCCAAGCATATAATCATTGTCATCAATCATTTGACCTAACGGGTGGAGGCCAGGTCTATTAGTGACTTGGGCACAGTCACCACTGCCAAGTTTATTCTGGAGTGTGTTATACAGTGACATGGCTGCCCACAGTTCATTCTAACAGATAATGGAACCAAATTCACTTCACATATCTTGCCAAGGTTAAATGAGTTGATGGTGATCTGTGGGGTTTTGACCACCTCCTATCATCTGGAATCAGATGGAATGGTGGAATGAATCAACGGAACCCTAGTGAGCATACTCCAAAGTTTTGGTAAAGGATCAGCCCTCGGAATGGAGTCTCCTTCTACCTACCGCTGTGTTTGCATATAATATCAGCTATCATTTATCACCTGGTAAGAGCCCATTTCAGCTGCTTTATGGTCAACATCCGGCTCTGCCCGCCTTGCTTTATTCATGTGTAGAGGACACTGGTGGTGTTGATCACCAGCGATACTTGAAGACTTTTATGGATACGTTGATCTAGCTGCAAATGGAAGCCTACTCCACGAGTTTGGCCATAAAAGATTTGCAATCAAGCAGCTGATTGGAAGAGATGGAGCAGACTCCCGCTGTTTGCTGTGGGGGACCATGTTTTATTCCATGACCAGCACGGATTTGGGCGGAAAACAAGCTCTTTAACATCTGGGCTGGCCCATTTGAGATTATCAAGAAAACTGGCATGGATGTATACACTATTAAGGAACCCGCGGGGGGTCAGATTATCAACTAAGTTCACGTGAAGTTCCTCTAAGCATATAAACAATAAGAGCATATCATCCAGTCAAAGGGGGGTAATGTCAGGAAGTTGATATTACTGGACAATATGCTACCCATACCAGCGGATAGGAGGGAGATTGAGATGAGTCTTGAGATATACAAAAAAGGGTATATGAATTATAAACAATCAAAATGATGATCATTTGGCAAATTGAGAGGATTTATGCTGAGATTCGATATGAACAAGGGTATTTAGAAAAGGGAAGATGAATAGAAGATTACCAAGCTGAGGATGCATCTGGCTTGGGGAACTGAGATATAAAGAGTCACACATGGGATTGAGGAGGAGGTCTTTCTGAGGTTATTAAGTAATTGCAGATAAGTCTGTGATTCATATTAAATAAAAGTCAAAACCAGAGGCGATAGCTCCATATATATAGTTTATTGAGTTTTTATTAGTAAAGTCAGCAATCTTCGTATCATCCGATTTGGTTGCTCAGTGGCTATTACCATGTGCAAACTGACTCAGCGGAATTGATCCTTTACGCCAAGAAATAACAATGACTGTAAACAACAAATCTAGCCCTACAATAAACTGGTCACAAAAGCAAAACTTATGCATAGAAAATGGGACTGGACGCCAGTTTGCATAACACGTCATAGAACTGAAAAAGCACCCAATACTTAAGATCATACATCAAGATCTAGATCCATATCCTGAGCCACTTTCAAGTTCATAAAATTTCCAGCTGCTCCTGAATCCAAGAGATCCTTGACAAATACCATATGGGAACACATCCAAATTTTAACAGGGAACAGAAAAATAAGCATTATCTTATTTATCTGCAACGTCATGGGACATGATGGGGGAGGGGTAATCACTAAGATATCCATTACTAGTATCAAGGAAAGACTTTTACTCATGATATATCTGGGTTACCCCAATCTCTGCCAGTTGCACTGCAACAACATAGGAACTAATTGATTCAGAACCATTTGGTTCCCGGAGGCATCAGAATCAACAGAAAGGATTATCTCACCAGAGCAGATTATCATGGCCCTAGGGAGAGTGACATGAGAGAAGTAAAAAACGCACCCATGCGTTTAACCAACCCAAGCTGGATATGCTGTAGGGAGACAAATGAGCAGAACACTTATGTGCTTGAAATGGGAGTATACAGCAAAATGGACTGTATTAGGAGGTAATCCTAATGTGCGGCATAGAAATTTAATTCAAGAAAATGGGGTACCCATCCATAAACCAACATACTAACTAATATCTGAACTTTATGTATATAGAATAGAACATCAAATTACCCCACTTAAAAAGGGAGGTGGAGAAGGACTAGATTGAGGTCGCTCCATTATGTCATAGATCTTGCTTATAATAAAACTGTACTGCCACTCAGGGTGAATTACCATCCACAGCAACAGCAGAACACCGTGGGCACAGCCACCCATACTGTTTGATGCAGGATGATTTTTAAGAAATATTTGCACTAGCCAAAAACTTCTAGAAATGGATATCATAGCTGCTAACTAACCCTGCAAACTTCTTAATTTGATAAATAAAGCATAACTTTTTAAGTTTTTTAGATAAAAAACTAAGGGAAAATGGTAAAAAAATAAAGTGACAGCAGTACCTGTTGAGGACTGCTACCTTCTCAAGCTCAACATGTGGAGAATAAGAAAAAGCTTGCATGAATGCCTGAGAATATCATTGCAATAAAATAATGGCAGATTGACACACTAAATGGCTATCAATGTTGATTAGAATCCAGCCAGTTGGGCTGGATCAATATCAGGTTTTTACCATGTTTTCTTGTGATGTAATCTACCTTGCGAGCCAGTGACAATTTGCACAACAGCTGACAGGTCTAAGGCCAGGGAAGATATGGGAAGTCCCATTTTAAATCATATATTGTTTGGCTCGCCTGACCCTGTTGTGGGGGGACTTTACTTCACTGGAAGTAAGGCAAAGGTTGGATAGGCGATAGCAAGTTGAACGTTAATTTTATAAAATTGATATAGTTCAGTATTGAATTATATGTAGTAATGAGACTAAAAAAGATGGTGTAAAAATTTAATTAGGGATTGATTATTGGCCATCAACTCAGTAACCTTTTTACTGCACAGGTATAATTTCCTCATGCACTTTGTTGCGTTGTTTAGAATGTATTACTCAATAATAGTATGGAGACTATTATCTGTAGTTGAGATTGAACTATTATCAAGCCCAACGCTTTGGCCAGTACTTCCTATTAAATACTCTGTAAGTTGTACTCATAGGGATTCATTCCTTATATTCTTGTCCACTCAATCTCTAAGATACCCCAGTGATAGTCTCTCTCAGCCCAACACACAGTTGGCAGCTATCCATGATTGTGGTTCCTTTGTCTCTAGATCCCCACTCAGATCTTTACTCTTCACTATGAGAGTCTTCCAACTATTGCATTCTGTAATAATATCCTTGAGATAGAGCGACACAATAGAAGCTGATAGTCTAACTATACAATGAATTGATAATACAACTGTAGCTAAATGCTTTTGTAGATAATACTAATGTCAGTAATAATAATTGTTTTTATTATAGTAAATCCTAGGGAATTATATAGTAAGGGATTCAGCTTTCTAACCCTCAGTTGAAACCTCTTTGCTTAAAAGCCATTGCCATTAAATCACCCTTTCTCGTCTTAATAGCGATGGTCTTCCCCATCCTGGCTAGAATTCCATCATTGGACATCCTTGAGACCTCAAATGGAAAAAGTCAGAAAACGTGTCCCTAATGTTTTCCTCTTGATCCAAGTAAACCAACCATAATTGGCTAGTGACCTGCTTAGGTAACATGAATTATTACCTATTATGGAAGGTCACTTCACCAACCAATTAATTCGCTAGTTGCAGGCGGCATCACTCACCTCGCAACTTACTCCTTAAATTCCCAATCAGTCACTTATGAAACCCATATGATCCCAATTGGTACACCTGATTTTTAATCACTAACAGATGCCCCTATTTCGTCAGCCACTCCGCCCAATGATATATTAGATATTCATACGGATTGATCCCTGTTGGATACAACCAGGTGAATATCCCAAAATCTCCCAAACGTAGTTCCTCCAAAACTCAGACCAACTGATTTCCAATTCACTTCAGCTTAGGGAATTTTCCCCTAGTGATACCAGGTAATCTAGCAGGCTGGGAATATGGGCAAAAATCCCAACAGATGGGGATTCCTTCTGGAACGGTGATGGCTGCGAATTTCCTTCTGGCAATGGCTTTTGGCCACCACTACCTCCTGACACACCCCCTTGATCTTCTCACTACCAAGGAATTGAATTTACAAAGAGGGTGAAAAGGAGCAACCTTCAGGGTGTAATCTGTCACCCACCTCTCATTGAAAATATGGGCTTGATCTCCCTTGTTGGTTAATGGGTAGCATTGTTTTCTTTTATTCTTAGTTATGAATGGATGATTCTACCTGTTGAGATGCAGGGGGTGCTTCTTGGGACTTAAAGGTATCAACACGAGGAAATACTTTCATTATAGCTCATACTATTATGGAAATACCAAATTATAGTAATATACTTAATTAAAATGTAATTTAAGATCACTAATAGCTTTGGTAGAGCCAGTGATAAGAACAATTTCCATTTTTTAAGTATACTGATCCAGTTATATATAATTCTAATTATATTAGTGAGTTGCTTATAAACAACCTTAAAGTCATGAATTACAGAAATATGCTTCATTGCCAGTTATCTATCTAAATATTCCAATAAGACTTTATGTTAAGTCAATATAATACACATAATACCTGAGCTTATATCTAGAAAATTGTTTTAGATCTGTGTTTACCAACCAAAACCACGAGTTTCTGATGGCAAGTAATTTTCTAAAGTTACTCCTAAGTAAGATAGAGTAGTTAAGCTCATGCAGGTCTATATATTAGCATCTGAATGTGCTTTAAGGCTCCATATTTGAAAGCCTGTCATCAAATAGACCTTTGAAATAAAGGGCATTCACAAACAAATTGTTCAGTTAATTTTAAATTATAGGGTTTTTACTTTAAGTGCAATATGTGAACAAAGATATAGATGGCCTTTTTCTTATATAAAACACTTGCCACAATTGAGTTGCTGTGGGTGAGTTATGACTGAGGCTATCCGGTCTGGATTGTAGCGAATTTTGTGGTTTTTAGTACTAGACAGTCTTTAACCTGAGGTGAGGGTTCACCAAACTCATGAAAAAAACATCTGATCTCTAAGAGCTTGAAGTGTTGAAAGGGGAAGGCAGATGTACTAAGAAAGGGAAGAAAATCTTCCATATCTAAGCATTTGATTGGGTAAAATTTGCCACATGGTAATGCAGTGGAAATTTGAGGACCATCTCTTTGCACCTGAAAATTGGGTAAGCACGTGGGGTAAAGACCACAAATGAGAGTCAAAAGTGGTGTGAACGTACAAATTATGTTTAGTCCATATTGTTACGCTGAACACCAGGGCATTAATAGATCAGGGGCAGTCAGGGAACAATATGTCAAACATTATGTCCTAAACCGGATGCCCAACCCAGGGCTCTGCTTGAAGGAGTTTATGGAGTTTTCTCCAGAAGGGGGCGATGAGGGGACAGGTAAAGAAGCAATGGAGGTGGATGTCAATAGCTTTAGCACATAGCAAGCAGCTCTTGTGATGGAAAGTGGGATTGAATCAATATCCTGTCCTTTATAATCAGAGTAGAACTTGCCAAACTGTACATGACATCTTTCCAATAGAATAGGGTGGTTGAAGTCACACCAGAGCGACTTGAGATCGCATTCCATGGTAAAGTAGGTGTTCATGGAGCTGAGGGCATATTGGGGTCTGTATAAAAGAAAGCTGGGAGATAAAAATTATCCCATTGTGGTCCAGGGTGTGTCAGTTGGGCTGATAACAGGGACACTATTTTTGTATGAGAAAGCATGGTACACACGTGCACCTCTACACTTGAATGCATTGAGGGAATGGTCTCATTATAAGCTTTACTGGGTTTGAGGAAGTAACCTGGGCGGTTCTTTAGCCCTTCTCATGAAGCTGTTAATAAAGCACAAGGTAGTCCCAGGGAGGCATCTAATGAATGACGTAAGACTGAGACCTACTGCAGCATTGGAGTCACATCCAAACAGATAATGGGAATATGGAGTCCAATCTTTATCGAGGTAACATGGGTTCTTCTAATTAAGAAGCCCAGGCCACCTTTGCTGCGGGGCCAGGAAGTCATGGCCATAGAGGTGGGCGTGTGGTTGGATCTTCATACTCAGCAAAAGAGTATCACGTTTATCCCCAAGTAGAAACTGTCCTTGAGTAGGAAGATATGAGCAAGGAGCCAGACCTTTGATATCAGAAACACATTTGCCATCTGGAGCGTTGCTAGAGGTGATTCTCTGGCAGTATCAGCTAGTT
This sequence comes from Massospora cicadina, assembly GCA_022478985.1. Classification (NCBI taxonomy): domain Eukaryota; kingdom Fungi; phylum Entomophthoromycota; class Entomophthoromycetes; order Entomophthorales; family Entomophthoraceae; genus Massospora; species Massospora cicadina. The sequence continues at coordinate 52,927 of JAKSZP010013377.1, forward strand.
ATACAGTAATATATCAAATCCATAATATGATCCTTTTTGCACTTTATTACAACCCTTGGTGTGGTGAGGACACCCAGGTGGCGAAAAGTGTTATGGGTAAGTTCCAGGCCAAAGGGATGGGGAAGAAAGGTGTATCAACTGGAATATAATGGTTCTAGAGGTGTTAACTTTTATACTTGAAGCCTTGAAGTAGAGATAGAGGGCCTCTATAGTTAGGTCTAGGTCCTTTTTGCATCTAACTTTCACCGCTAAGTCATCAGCAAAAGCTATGGCGTTGGTGGGGGGTTTGCCATAAACTTAAATTCCCATTAGTTGTTTATATATTAAGTCCAGGAAAGGATCTAGGGCCATGGTGAATAGGACTTGGCTCAGCATGTACTTTTGGTGGAGACCTTATTTAATTATAGCTTTCGGCATAAAGCCCATCAGAGACCAGTAGCTTGCTGTGAAGCTGGGCATAAAACTTCCGAGATGAACCTTCTACCTCTTAGTGGGATATGGAGGTGAGTAAGAAAGGCTTTGAGATACTTTCAATTCACTCAATCGTACACTTTTTTATATTAAGATGTGTTACAAAACTTTAGTTATTATGAGTTGGCTGACAGAGTCACGAGAAGCTCGTTGTAATTGTTACACAGCGGTCTCCTTGGGATTAGGCCGCACTAAGATGTCTTGATGCAGGGTGCCGCCCAGTTAGTTATGCGATTTGCTAGGAGCTTAGCAAAGAGTGTGTTGCCTGTGTTCTATAGTGATATTATTCGCCCCTTTAAAAGGTACTCAAAGCTTATTTCTTGTGGATAATGGTCATAATCTATCCTCTCAATTCCAGTTAGTCCCCCTTCCATCTGGTGTTGAGAGAAGGTGCTAGGGGTCTTCATATCCATGATAGTATTTGCTAGGTAACTATGATTGAGACACCATCTGGAACATGGGACTTCATGTGCAGGGAGTGGAGATAAATTTCCTTTATTTATTGCTGTTTTATTGTTACAATAAGTTCTTCATCCTCAGAGAAATTGACTGACGGTACATGAGTACATCCAATGAAGTTTTAGACATCTACTAGATTTACTAAGGAAGCCTGGAACTGGGTTGGATAGTAACGATAGTTCTCAGTGGTAATTTCCTCCTTGTTTGTGGTGATGGTATTCCTAACCTTTAGGGTTGCAATTTACTGAGCTTTCAAGAAGGTTTTGGTTTTGGTAAAAGAAGCAGATGGGGAGTTCCCAATGGGTTTAGCAACATGGTGATGTAAATTTGCTGCCTGTTCTTCTTGGTTAGTAGGTTCAAGGAGGTACATCTATTGGGCGGCTTCCCATGCTTTCAATCATTGGAGGGAAGGTTCTAGCTAAAATGTTTCTCTCAGGATGCCTAATTATGGCTTTGGCCCATCTAACTTTGTTGCGGGCCATGGTCATCTAGGCTTTTATGCAGCCATAGGCAATCTTCAATATCTCCAACTTTGTTTCCACCCAATTATCCCCTAGGTTGCGCAAATGGGTTAAAGTCATGTGTACAGGTTCACAGATGGGCATAATCGATTTTTCTCGCATGAAAGGGTTGTTTAGGATTGCTGGGGAAGTACTAGTCTAAAAACGTCGTGATGGTCTGAGGTTGGTCATGCTGACCAACATATGTGACCTATGATCACTATTGTCTTATCTCATGTCTTAAGAGCAGAGACTTAACTGACTATCATGGGACCAACTAAAGCCATATCAATTCATGATGCTGACATGATTTTTACTCATTGTATTGGATTTAAGTCATTGAGTTGAGGCTGGATGCAGAGGGGGTAAGGCATCAGAAAGTCCGCTGGACTGGAGGAAGTCCTGAAATTAAGTAGTGCCCCATCAATACTTTCTGGTATGGAGGAAATTCCGAATGTGACTTAATGTGGCGCTAAAATCAACCATCAGCACCATATTTTGTGGGAGTTAACAAATGAGTCCTTCCAGTAGACAGTACTGTTCCTGGCCTGCATTTTTCAGGTATATACTTGCAGCGTAGAAAGAGAACTCAGGTGTGAATAACTTAATCAAAAATTAGCTGGACATCATGGTGTTCTTAAATATTGTGGTTTTCACCTAAAAATTGAGGGTAATGAGGGCTAAATAGTTGCCCAATAGAAGTTTCTTAAAAAATGTTCATACCATGCTTCTATATCATAGGGGATTGTGAGGTTCTTGAACAGCTGCAATATCCATGAGGCAACCTAAAATTGCAGAGGAGTCAAACTTTCCGCTTAAATCCCACATTAGATTGGAATTCGTGGCCTTCAGGGTTAGGGTTCCTCTTTGGGACCGCATAGTTGTCACCCTCCATATACTGGGGGTTGCAAGTGCTTATTCTGCATATGTGAGGTGGCTTGTTTTAATTCTCCGAGCTTGACTTTTGATGAATTCTGATCATAGTGTCAATGGAGAGTGGGGTTTTTCTGGGCAGAGGGAGTTGAGGAGCTGGTGAGCCAGCTCAGTATGCCACGTTGCCTAGCCTTGAAGGGTCCTTCATGATTCACCCAGGCTCCTCCATCTGGGCTTCATATGAGCTGTTCAATTCTATTTCCACCTCTTCCAGTACCAAGAAAGAGGTCTGAGATTTGATGTGATGGGTGGTAAGAGGATCAATAGGTTGGAAGGTCTGCTTCAAGCTGGTCTGCTCCAGGTATGTCCTATCATTTGGGGGACATTTGATGCCTGAGAATCGCAGGTATCCCAAAGCTGGTTGGGGTTTAAACTTGTGCTGCGAAGTTGGTATTAAGAAATTCTGCCAGGTTGGTATCCCATGGGTTTATAACTACTGGATTTGGTATGGTTTTGTATGTTTGCGCTTGTTTTGCTCTGGTAATGGGGGAAGTAGATTAGGAATTGTTCATCAAGGATTGGATATAACGCCAAGGGGGTTTAGTGCATGGTTGGTTGCTCTTTCTTTCCTGCCATATGGAGGGCAGTCGTGGACAGATCAACCAGAGCCTAATGGGTTGGTTGAGGGATTGATGCAGCCACTGCAAGATATACTTCCAGCCCATTGTGGGAGTAAGCTTGGTGTTGATAAAGTTGTTGCACGCGGTGCAACTGTTGTAGAGGTGAATAAGCGTTGCACCACGAGCAGCAGGGTCAAGCTTGAATGGGATCCATAAAAAATTTGGTCAAGATCTGAGGATAGTAACCACAATATGACATCTATGCTGCGTGTTATTATGGGTTTAGCAATAAATGACGCTCTGGAAGCATGAGACCAATGGTTCAAAGCGTAGTATGATGGCACACTGAAGTCCGCTGAAAGGATAGATCTGAATTTCATTAGCTCAATGGCGTGCAAGTTTCAGGGATCTTGGGTCAACCATGGTTGACAGGTTTAAGAAAGTTACCCAGGTAGTTTTCTTAAGATTTAACCTGGTTCTGGTTATGCGTAGGGGGTCACGCTGGATTAATGTTTGGTAAAGGTGACGCTGTCCACATCTTTTTATGTGTTTGAAACCCACATCATTGTAGTGGCTCTCCACTATTTCGTGTATGGTGGTGTGTTGACTGGAAAGGCACTAGCTACCATATTGATGTAGTTAAAGTAGCACTTGGAGTAGTATTTGACGGAGTTATGGCCATAATAGACGTGAAATGCATTAGCTAATGGGGAGCGAGGAAGGGCTCTTTATGCTCATGTTTTGGCCCACAATTTTTTACCTCTACCACAAGTGCGGATTTGAAAGGGACAATAGTGGGCTTGACAGGAGTTATCCGTTTCTGTCATGACCCAGAGGCGTTCTTGGAACGTTTGTTTTTGGTTTGAGCTGACACTGCGGGATCAGCATTTGAGATGCTGTAAATGGAGTTTCTAGGCTCCATTGTAGTTTGTTCTTTGTTGGACCAATCACTGGCGCCATGTGGGCTTGTGCCATAATATAAGGTGCCAGATATACTTTGTGTTTCAAAGTCATCATATTCTGGGTATCTGCCACAGGTCTTTGGGTGTGGTGGTTTATAGTGGCATATTTTCTTCTGGTTTGATTGGCGCCAATGTAAATGGGATTACGTTCAATATCAAAAAAATGAGGCTATAGCGGTTACTCAATAATCTATACCAGACTATTAGAAGTTTCCCTTTGATTGGTTTGTTCCTTAATTTGTTCCTTGGTTTTTTTTATTTATAAAAAGTTTTTTTGAAGTAGCTATTATTTTCATCTGATCCGGCTTTACCTTCAATACCACTGGTCCTTGACAGTCAGTATTCGCTAGATTTCAGTTGTTGAATTATTTTATTACCAAGGTCAGTTTCTGTGTTGACCTTGAATTCTGCTGAGAACCCCATGTAAGTGGGCAAACTTCCAATTAAATATTATCCACACTGATTTCCTTAGTCATGGCGGAGTCAGCTAAGATAGGTGAGTTGGCAGCATGTTCTGGTATGAATACGTTGTTTTTAGTGTATTATGGGACAACATCTGCCTTTGCAGCTACCAAGTTGGAGTAGGTGGTCCTAGTTGACACAAATGTTGGCAACCTGGGGTTGCTGTAGGTTTTGGGTTGGGTTTTGGTATTTAAACCAAGTTGGCGGGATCTTTGGCGGGTTTTGCCACTGTTATCTATGGTGTTTAATAACTATTTAAAGAAACTGAGAATATAGTGTAGCGTAATGTTTAAAAAGTGACGCTTAAAGGAGCAAACTTGAAGTCATACCAATTATATAGGGCGTAATATGAAAGGCCAATATGTAGCTGCGTGGGAGATAAAAGCCTGGATGGGAGTATATATACCTCACTATTCACCTACATGATCAATTTGGTACTAAAACGCATCATCAAAATGCCCGCTGCAATTCCTTTATAGAAGAGATTGAATTTATGACTTTTCTAGATGCACCCTGACCTGATGGATATAGTATACATCAGTAACATGGGTGAGGATCTGGAACCCTTAAATTCAGTGCTATCTCAAATTGACATTTTTAGGAGGACACCCACTATTTTGCAAATCTTAAGAATTTAGGTAACTAGTATATATTTGTTTGCCTACTGTTTTGGAGAGTGTAATATTTGAAGCCTTTCACATAACATTTTTTAGTATCAATTTGCCCTTAATGGGAATTGATACCAGCAATTTTATAAGATGGCCCTTTGGTGATGCCCCAAGCATTGATATGGTTCCTCAAAATTTTTTGTAAGTCTTTCTGTGGCACTTTTAATCAGAGGAAACAAGTTTAGAGTGGCCATTTGTTCTGTTGGTGGTTGAGGCCTCTATTGCCAACCAAATAACCTCCAGGGGTCCTGATGATTTAACCTAGGAACTTTAAACATAATTTGATCTCAGTTTTCTAAAAGAAAACTACTGAGAATGTCCGCCAATCAGTTACTAAGTGCTTCAATGCTATGACTTTTGCACAATAAAATTTTTATTTAAAGGTGATGTAATAGGCAGCAAATCATAAAAAATTTCCTAGGCTGATAAATAAGTATTATGCTGCATTGATACTTTAATTCCCTTTAGTTGTAAAAAATATAACTATAGAGTAGTAAGATTGTGATATTATTTACAGAAGCTATCTCCCAAAACATATTTATCTATCTAAGACTCTAAAACTAAGCTATGAGTCACTTGTAGCAAGTAATTCATTAACTTTTCACGCTTAAATTATATTTATTCAAGGCAAGCTGACTAGAAGATGGACATTACTTAAAGAACACATTGATTTGAAACCTGAGCAGGGTCAACTCTGTTAAAGAAAGTTTTTCCACCTTCAGATCAGGACTTGAATTTTTCTGGTTACATATGGGTAAGGTTTTCATGTTTTTAGACCCACTAACAGCCAGTAGATTCCTTCAGCTGGCACCCCAATCGATGTGCAAAGGGCGGTAATAGAACCTGCAACCTTAAGGTAAGTAGCTGTACGCCCTTTTAACTCGCCTTCCACCCCCTTTTTATGCTTAAATAATAACAAATGTGTTTAACTCTTGAAAAACAACTATTTCAAGATCAGTAAAGATCCAAGTCTTCCTAACCTTATATCTATCATTTCTTCCCCTTTAATATAAAAGCCCATTTGCAAATAACTTTTTGTAAAGTTGTTTTTATCATAAGCTTGATTTTTATGTGCAGTTTTTGTAGATGGAGAAAAATGGCCTGTAAAGTCCTTCATGCACAATAACTTGGATAGATAAATCTTCACCAGTACATGATATCCTGAGAATAATGTTACAACTGAGGCAAACTTTTTGACCTCCTCATTTTAGAGTGTAGAACAACTGTTCTGATATACAGCTGCATGTTTGACTTAGAGGCCAGTTGAGTATAGATGTACCTTGCATCTCAGCCCACACTAACATGCTAGGCTTATGTTGCACCATTAATATGTTAATACAAGCCACTTAAGGGAAGAGTAAGGCTCAGAACAGTCGCTTGTTGCACAACAACCAATTAGGGATTGGATGAATCGTTAGCCCAGGTGAGTATCTGAGACCTTGACTTTGGTAATATATCACACCAATGTGTATGGGAAGGCATGCAACATCTAATAAATTTCTAAAAGCTGTAGTGGATCACCATCGGGTCAGTTGGTTTATAACAACGGTATGTAGGGATATGGAATTTAGGGTTTAATTGGTTTAATGCGACTAAATTCTGACAAAAATAAAAAGTCATTCTTGTAAAAAATTTCTTTGCTGCCTTATTTTGTAAGGATAGATTTTCTGATATTCTTAGATATAGCAAATGTTTATAATTTTAAGCTTACAGTCTGGAAGCTCACAATTTGGAAAAATATGATTTAGCAGGCTGTCTTGATTTAGAGTCATCTCTAATTCTAGGAGCTTCTACCTTGAGTAGTCAGCAACTAACTAAACTAGTCTATCTTGATAACATGAAAATAAAAAGGTAATTATATGACTCAAAAATTCATTCTCAGAGTTATAAGAATTATGCCTTAAATATTTGGAATTGGCTGATTTACCTGTTAGCTAGGCGCTAGGATGGATATACATTAAGGGACTCTCTTTTTCCTGTCCATATACTTTTAACATGCTTAAATTTATCTCTAATATGCCAATCCTCTATAGGTCATAGCCATGGTTTGGAAATAACTGAAAGAAAGACCAGCTTGATTTGGATTAGAAAAATCAGTTTGGCGTGGTTTTGTGCAATAAGACTATAAAATCAGAGGATTTTAGGGTAAAATTTCAGCACCAAGTTATTGATTTATGAAAAAATAATCATATTTGAGTTACGTTATAGATAAGATGCATACAATAAAACAAGGAATATTCTAAAAAATATCCATTAGCGTAGAACCCAAAATTTTGGACATTAGAATGCCTTAACAATAAGCACTATTGCGCATAGAATTAGGACATCAATTTATAAATGCGCATAACTTTTTACTTAAATTAGTACTACAAACAATCAAATATATAGTAACGAAATTACATACATAAATTATGAAAGCATATAACTAAAAACTGATTAGAAACCTAATTTATATTTTCAAATGTTTTTTTACTAAGACATAAAAATTATGCTATTATGATTGTTGGGATTTGAGACTCAATCAGGGCAAATGATATAAAAAGAAAACTTGAGTTCACTAAGATAACACAAGAACATCCTGTGATCATTATGACTCTATTTAATTTCTTATTAGATAGATTGACTACGCTTCTGAGAGAAAGGAGAGTCCTGACAACTTAGGAGAAATTAGATTGTGTGAACTCTTGTATTGAAGGCCCAAAGATATTCTACATAACAACCTGTCTCTTCGCAGCCTACATATATAACAATTACTTTTTAACAAGCTAAATGTGTTAATTTTAATTTTATTTTTGGAACGCTGACCATGGGAAAGACACTTCCAGTTAATAAGCTATTTGTTGATATTGTTCATATGTATATTCTCATTGTCAAGCCAGTACGTAGATAGCTTTTAAATATAAAAATTATGGGCACTTGCTTACTTGATTCTTCATTTTTATTCCTACATTATGCGCTTTAACCCCTGACTTTCTTAAGGCAGCCAGAACTCCATCCATTCACCTCAAAAAAATTTCTATTTTCAATTACAGGTATCTTAGAGCCCACAACAAACATTGACAAACCAATATAACAACAGCTCTTCCTCAGACTTGCTCTCCTATATTGAAATTACTCACCTTAGTCAGTGGGCGATTAACACTAAACTAATGGAACTGTCTACCATGTCAAATAATCTTTTATACCAGCCTCTATGAATATAGAATTTTCCACTCCATCTTCTGACCATTATCAGCCACATTTTTTGGACTTATCAAGATCTTTTCAGCTCCTATAACTGGGTCCTATGTCAAAGGGAGACAAGCAAATAAAAGACAAGCTTTAGAAGTGCTAAGTTGACAGAATTACTTTTTCTGCCAATCCTCAAAGTTATTCAAGTTGTAGTATGTACCAATTGTCATTCTTGATAATTTCTTTACCTAGCCTTGTACCATCCTTTGCATATAGATGCTTTACATCATCAAGTAATTTCTCTAGCACATCAATTTTTTTTAAAATGTTGAACACCCAACTTATGGATTTTTAATAATGTATCCACATTCATTGGAAAGAATTGATGTTCTATACTTGTGAACTATTCAACTTCATATTAATATGAAGTTACAATTGGCTCTCAATGATGAAGGAGTAGTTGGATTGGTTGCTTTAAGATTTCTATGCACTTTAATCAACTTGACATACTAGCACATAACCAGATTATGTTGTGCAAATAAGTTGCAATCTTAGGCAAATACCTTATTAAGTTTCTTATGTCAAACTAGTTACATAGGTAATATTATTCACCAACCAAAGATTGCTGGATACACCGCGACCTTCTGGACCTTCTGGAAGAACTGGTGAACCTGGAAGCCTAGGGCTTTAGTCGCCTGGCCCTTCTGACCCCACTGGAATTAGTATCAGTTCTAGGGACCTTGGGAAAGATGCAACCCCTTACTGTGCCAACTACAATACCTTAATGCTCAGTCAGGTTGTGTAACTATAGGAGGTGAACTTACCAGAGATGGAGTCCCTTTGGATGCTTAAATTTCAAATAAGACCATCATGGCAAATTAAAGCTTTGTCTTCTTTACACTCTATGTGAAAGAGTTGGATTAGCGAGTCCTTACTTTCAAGAAGCAACAATTCAAACTCAAGGAATCTATTAGCTAGAGAAATGTGGCTCAGCAACAAATCAGAGTCTACTTACAAAAATGCCCTCAGCATAACCCATGAAAAAATTGACCGCGTGATTAGTGATTTAGATGAGTTTCTCCACCAAGTTGACTTCATTAAATCTCACCAGTATCTGGGTGAGACCTTAATCCTCCTAAGTTGACTAAGTACCCCCACATCAGTACATGCGTTCATCCAGGAAACTCGTCCTCAAAATTTATATAAGTCTTATTTAAAGGGATTAGCTTATTCTAGAAGTTAATTTTTCTTAATTTATGTTATTGAGAGTTCTCAGAAGAAAGCTAGTTTACCAGAATCTAGAATATTAAACCTCTTTCCTTAGTCAGACTGCTCAGGACATAGTGGTTCTACACAAATGAATTATTATACTTGGGCTGATGCCAATGATTCTTAATAAAAGAATTTAGAAACGATTTAACTTTAGCTAATCAAATAAAAACACCCTGTATTAAGTCTAATGTTTGGATAGTACATCCTCGAGTTTATGCAACGTTTCTATCTAACTGATCAGATACTAGCTGCAGGAAATTGTCACACTTAAATAACACCATTACTGCTTCCCTGTCTGTGCTCATCTCCATGAAAACTATTCAGTTGTATTTTAAGCCTGTCAAGCATAACCTTACCTCTCTGTTGCAAATCAAAAAAGCATTTTATGGAATTTCCATAATCTTAATAAAGACTATCAGACCACTCACCTAGCTCCCAAGACTCGCCATCATGTCTTAGCAGTAGCTTCTTCTGAGACAATTACAAGCAGTTTTTTGTTTATTGTAAACTTTAAATAACAATGTGAAATTTTTTCAAAGCACTAATATTGAGACAGAAAAGAATAACAGCTTATGAAAAGAGGCTACCTTTGATGATGAATCTTGCGTGCTAAAAATGCCATTTATGTGCCCAATAAATAAAACTGTTTTATTATGGCTTCTCTAGTAAAAGTAGACGTGTCCATCTCTATTAATGGAAGCAAAGACTTAAGTCTATCTTATTATAACACTGGTCAATCTCCCAATCAAACAATTGTTGACAGTTCCTCAAGTGAGAGTAAGTTATAACTAACAAAACTTGTAAAAATTAAAAACCTAAAACTGTTCAGCCAAAAATATCAGCTGACTACACTATAAGCTTCCACTAACAGTCTACTGCTGTAGATTTTCAATTCACATCTCTGATACATAAATAGAGGTAGGGTTAAAAGTCATTTTTTGGCATTTTTAGATACTAACTCTATATTAAAAATACTTCTCCCTGTCTCATAAAGAAATTAAAATGAATCCTGATTTAATACATCAAGCTAGATTTGGAACTGTGAAGGCTCAACCCATTAAACCAATTGATGATTGATTAACATTGCTTCTTGAGTTTAGAAGCTACTATGAAAAGATCCTGCTATAGCCAAAGAAAACATTAGCTATGAGTCACTGATTAGAGTTCAATTTTATAAGCAACCATAAATAACAATATTTAACTCTTTCAAGTATTGTGTTCCAATTCTATTTGATTTACCTCTTGAAAACTATAGGAACTTTATATAAGCACTCATGCCTCGCTGTGTATCCTATTTTTATATGTTGTATGGAGTATTTATTAATAGGAGCTAATACTAGGCTACTGCCAATACTGTTAATGCTAAAGATAAAATTCCTTCATATGCTCCCCAATCCATTTCTATGCTTCCAAGCTCAAAAAGTCATAGTGGATTTTTGCATACAAGTTCATATCCCTAATATTCATTTTATGGAAGTCTTTTGTCAGGTTAACTCATTAATAGGAGAAGCTCAACCCTGAAACAGTATTTTAGACCCACATGTGAGAAATTAATTTCTGTACAGTTAAGAGATTTCCAAGGAAACTTAACATTTCTTGTGTCATTCCACCATTGCCAATATAAGACTCTGTTCCATCAAACGAGTTATAATTTTGAAAGATTTATTGTTTTTAAGATCATGGGCCTAAGAAGCCTTCAACAATTTCCTTGGTTATAAAGGAATTGGTGCCTCCATCATTTAAGAACAATGTCAATGTTAAAGCCCTATTAAGAGCGCGATAATATCTTCCTTTAATGAACCTAGTAATTATAAAAATGGTTGGAGTATTCGACCAAATGGAAACTGAAAATCTATTTCCAATAAAATCCTGTGGTTATCAAATTTTTAAAGCAGAGGAAGCTCAGATGACCCTTGAACAATAGAATTCAAATTCTTTTGAAGGTATTCCAATCAGGGGACACACAGTACCAAAAATCACAACAAAAAAAACAAAACAAAAGAATTTAGCCAGAATAACAAATGAGAAGACAGAACAAAAACTTCTAACCGGGCGGGGGGGGCAGAAACTGCTAACCCACCTTGTCAGAGGGTGAGGGAGGATCAGGCAGGTTTTCTGCAAACATATCCACCACAACAATATCATGTTGTTTGATTTAGCAGACAAAAGTGGATAGCCAAGGCGTTGAGGCATCAGCGTAGTGTGGGTGGATGGTGGTGTAGTAACAATTATTATTCTCAATTGAGAGCAGCATGGTAAACAGCTTTGACGATTCTGCTAAGTGATCCTCAGCTTGAATGTGGGCAATGAGGAGCTGTGAAAAATTGGGTATACTATGGAGGGTGATTTTTAGAGGATGAGTTAAATTCCGCTAGTTTAGTGACATGAATAACAGTGGCTTTGGCATCGTCAAACATTTCTGAAATATTGCTGCAGGCTGATTTGGGGAAATCAGAGGGGAAGTAGAGTGTGGGCTGCCCTATTTGGTAGTGAGCCACTGATTGGGCCACTGCTTTGCGTAGGTTTGGGCAATGGAGGGAGGCCACTGCTGTGAAGGCTATCTGGTGGTCACTTTGGTAGAGTGCAGCATTAGGTTTAGAAGTGAAACGTCTAGGAAATGGGGTATCATCAAGGTCAGAAACAAAAAAATTTGCCCCAACCATGATCAAATTTTCCAAGCGGTTGACCAGAATCCTCACTCATGATAACTTTACATGATTCATCAATCTCAGCCAATAAGTCCCATGGATTTTGGTTTACTAGAATAGTTGATGAATTTGAGTGGATGGGAGTCAAATGGGCCGATTGGGTATGAGGGGTGGTCTAAGCCTGACTCTAATTGGTGGGGGTAGAATTGGGTGAGTTAACGTGGGTAGTTGCTTTGGTGGGGCCGATTTCCCACTCTGACCCATTGAATGGGATTGTTGAGTGGGAGGGGGCAGCAAACTGTCTCATACAGAACCCGCTGAACAGGGCTCTGAAGCCACATCAGCAGAAGTGGCTCAGGAGCAGGATTTTTTTGAATGGTTGAGCCCAAAGCAGAGGGGACAAATTTAGCGACCATAATCAACATGAGCCCAAAAGAAACGCTCAGGTGCTGCTGCAATATGAGCATGGGGGATCTGGTGGGCTATGGTAGGGTGGTTTGGGTTTACGGTGGCCATTGTGCAAGGGGCGGCAAGGTGCTCTGCCCCAGAGAGAACAGCGAAGATGAGATTTGGGCTGAGTGCCATAAGCCACAATCCCTGCCATCAGCTGGGCATACAAAAGTTGGGGTGGAAGGTAAGAAGGGAGGGATGAAAATGACACCACCAGTGTGGTGTTGGAAGGGAGGCGAGATGGTTATTAGGGATAGGAGTGTTTTTGTAGATTAGTGGAGTCAAAGACGATGCTGCAGCGTCCTCCTCCATCTGAAAGCCTATGTTAAAGTAGCCCTTAGAAGGGTGGAAATTTATAAAACCAGATGGCACATAGGCAGTGGTAGCAAGCTTGACAATTGCTTTGTTGGCATATGGGAATAACTGTTCATAGTAAATGCGGAGGCAAAAGTGAATGTTGGACCAAGGAAGGGCGAGAGAGTGGGGGTGAGATGGGCGAATGCACGCTAGGTAAAGCGCTAAGTCCCAGAGGGGGAAAAATTGGACAGAGGAGTTTGGTAGGCTATTTGAGCTCATTTGCATGTGTTTCCCCACAGGGCAGAAAACACTAGGGTGTGGAGGACCACTGCCCCACACTGGGGTGGCAGGCGGTGGATATAAGGACATCAAGCAGGAAGCGAATGAGCCCAGATGGCGGTGGATAAAATAAACTTAATTCTTTACTTCTATTAAAATTTGCTCAAAAGTGAGATTGAGTGGGAAGAAAAGCACCCTTGAACTATAAAAGCTACTAGATTCAGGCTTGCTTGAAATGTCATAAAGCCCCTGAGCCTCCCCTTTTCTACTGAGCAATTGATAGGATGAAGGACATCTAGTTGGCATAAGTTTCTCAGTCTTAATCTCATTACAGAGAGGATTCTTACCCCCTTACTATAATATATATTACTACACCTATTTTCTGGGTCAAGATAACTTTACACAGTGGGGCTCACCAGCGACTACTGGCAAATTAATTTATCTCTAAAAGAACGTAGTTAACCCTTATTTTTATCATGGGAGGATTCAAACTTGCGCAAATGCTTCTCAAGCTGTGTAATATACCTGACACCTTACTAAGAGCCATGGATGATCTGCAAGGGGACCTGTAATAATCTTGTTTGCTGGATACCTCGACAATATAACCACTTTCCGCAATTTTTCTTCACCCGCTTAGCTCACATCATGGACGCCTTTTAGCAGCTAGTAAAAGCCTTTATGAAGTTCAAGCTTTAAAAGTCTTTCTTTTTTTAATATAAAATGAATTCTCTAGACTATAAGGGGAAAAAACTTTCCTTTATGAATACTAAAGTAATGTCATCTCTCAAATGCTTCCTTCAAATTTTATTCAAGATGTTCAGGATTTCTTTGTAATGGTCAGATACTACTTAAATGAACTCCTATCTTTGCAGATGTGTCCAAACTCTTAGACTATCTGCTAAAAAAGAAGTCCCATCCAATGAGGAGAAGATCGGTAATAGAGTTTTTACATGATACAGCTAGTTAATAAAAAACTGCTTTTCATATATACTGAACTTTAAAAACTTTTCTTTTAACTGATACTACGATACTGCCATAGGAGCCATCTTGTCTCAACTTAACAAAAAACATGTTATCATCCCATTGCCTACTAAAACAAGACACTGACTAAGGATGAGCAAAACTATAGCATCACTAAATATATATAATTGGATGTATTAATGATAAAAACATTTCTGGTCCTATTATTATGGGACTAATTTCACTATATAAACTGATCAAGCTTTTCTACAATACCCTAACAAATGAAAGATCCTGATGGGAGCTTAGCAATAATGTCCTAAGACTTGAAAATACTGGTTTACTATAGTTCATGACTAGGTTTTATACACCAGAACGTCAAATGTCTATTTCAACTACCTATCCTAAAAGTTAACTGATCTTAAGAATAATGACTCTATAGAACTACAGACTCCCTCAACCAATAAAGGAAGACCCATATTAGCACAAAAAGAGTTATAAAGATGGTCAACAAACTCTCAGATTTTAAATGTCCTCTACATTAAAATAAGTCAACAACCTTGTTACCCTATGTCTGCCCTTCTAATTTAGAATGATACAATCTAAGAAGGGCATTTGCAATTAGGGTCTGAAGGGGTATAAAAGCTATCAATGGCTCAAGTCTCAATGATACTGGTAAGTGATGCTTCCATTCATAACTAATATATTATAGTCTTATTGGATTTTCAAAAGCCAAGATGGTCCAACCCCATGTCCCCAAAATAGAATTAGTCTCTCTTCAAAGCCTTTCCATACGTCATATTTGATGTTGTAGGACTCCTATAACTGAATTTGTTTCCATCATTTTATATATTGGCAGTAAATTACCTCACCAAGTGGATACATGCTACATACTTACCTTCAGCTTCAGCAAAAGCTACTGTATTTTTTCTATACAATTAATCTAACCCAACATAGCTATCCTATAGATGTTTATATATGATAATTTACAGAAATTTCAATCTGCTATGTTAAAAAAGACATGACTGCTTTAATGGATACATATATCTACTACTCTTTATAATCCATTCACAAAGGGATGGTTAAGCGGGCTAATGCTATTAAAAAGTTTTCTTTTTTTTTTTTTTTAGTACTAGATGGTCCCAACCCAAGGGGGGGGATTCATCGATGTAAAAAGTTTTCTCTTTTAAAAAGGGCTATACCAATCTTCTACACTAGCCACAATATTTACCTAGTGTCATCTTAGCTTATTGGGTAGGCCATCATAGTATAATAAAAATGTCTTTATTCTAAGCTTTAAGATATTAGACATTAAAAGTGTTGTAAACCTTTAGAGTCTACATAAAGACAATTGCCAATAAAATACATATTTAAGACTTGAATTCCATAAATTTATCAAATACCACCACACAAAAAGCAATTTGCATTTATAAAAAGCATATCTCTTTATACTTATAAACCTGATTAGTTAATTCTTCTTTAACGTCATCAACCTGGTGTGAAACTCAACAGACTAACTTCTATTTGATCAAGTAACTGCAGAATCATTTAGTAAAGGAAAGCATGAATACTTAATTGCCAACGATGAATAGAGTATGGTAATTGATTGGGTACACAGAAGATATTTTAATACTACTACCCCCTACAACAAGGTCTGGGAGAGGGTTTTGTATGGGAAATGTAACTTTCTCAGGATAGAACATTTTGCCAAAAAATACATTCATATTATAAATAAAGAATTCTATAAAGTCATAGTGACTTAATATCAATTTAGAATATTGTTTGACTCTGCTTTTGAGAAACAAGTGAGTCACGTCAAACAAGAAGAAATTTGGATTGAGTGCTCTTTTTTATTGGTTTCCTTAAGATATCTTACCTAAAGACCTGCCACTTCAAAGCCTACAAATATCAGTCAATCTAAATAAAATATAAATATTGCAACTAATACTGATTCTCTCATTGTCAAAATATAAACTTGCTAGTTTTAATAAAAATATATGGGCGCTTACTTCCTTTATTTCTATATTTATTCTTACATTGAGCACTTCAGAATACTTCAACTTCCTTCCTAAGATGACTGGATCTCTTTCCTCCTGTCCTTACAATGGTCTTGATAGAAATAGTTTCTTAGTGATGATATTACAGTAGTGATTCAAGCAAATAATATATTTGGATGTTTTGAGATAAGCTGTTAAAATCGTGTTTCTTTGCTGATCATTTCCAGAAGTTAACCCCACAAGTTCAGCTATGCGCACAATTCATGTTGATTGATAATAAAAATATATGGGTGATAAGGTTTATGAAGACTATTATCTGTAACTGATAATTAAACTTGGTTGATTGGTGGTCCAACGCTGAACTTGGAATGATCCACAAAATAATGAATATATTGACAATTTGGAACTTCTTCCATATTGCAGTTGAACTAGATCCCCTATCAAATTCAGAGGTTCCTGACTTTAGTTTCCATCACGCTGAGTTGGCGGAGATCTGCTTTAAAGGTCTGCTTCTCTTCTAAGGATATCTGATCCTTACTCTTTATCAAACAAAAGAGCAACAATTATTGTACTACAACAATAGTAAACTGAAGGTGAATAGAACTTATTACTACTATACAAACTATATAATCTGCATCTTTCTTTTTTTAAAATTTGGTAGAGAATTTATAGGGGAATTCGTCGCCCAAGTAATTGGTTGGCACCTCATCAAGGAAAGGCAGCAGTTGTCCTTAATTCCTTTCACAGTCTCTTATAGCGATGGTCTTCTCCATCAGTCTAAGGATTTCTCCATCAAACATCCCACTGACTTAAAAATGGAAAGAGCCAGAAAACTTTTACCTAACATTTCTGATGAATCACAGCAAACCAACTACATTTGGCTAGAGACCTGCTTAGGTAATGGGGCTCTTTACCCATTATAGTGGGTCTTAAACCAACTGATCAATTTTCTAATTGCAGGCAGCATTACTCGCCTCACAGCTCCTACATAAATTCATAAACAGTTAGTGATGAAACCTGACCAATCCCAATTGGCACACGTAATGATAATTAATGATCTTCTATCAGATGCCTCAATTGCGTCAGAATACTGCCCAATGAGATCTTAAGCATCTGCATGGATCAATCCTGACGGATCTGAACCCAGCAATTTACCCACCAAATCTGCTAGCATTATTAAATTAGTATTGAAATCAATCAATATCCAATATATTCACTGGTGGGACTTAGCCTTGACGAACTAGAAGATAACCTAGGAAGCTGAAAAGGTGGGAAAAAATCCAAACACATCCCCTTCTTGCCTAGATTTCCAGTGAGAATAATATCAGGACAAGAGAATGCCGCCTTAGGCCAGGTTGACTACTTTTAAGTTTCCAGAAGAGCACAGACCTTTCCACACTCAACGCTGCTCATGACAACCTTTGGCCTGCGGATCGCTTCCTTTCTTTCTTTCTGAAACCTATTTAGAGCGTTGTCCTCACAACCCATTGCCATGCCAACCTAATTGGCTTGTTCATGACAATGCTAGTCACATAAAACCAGTTTCCCCCAGTCAGGGTATAAGACCCCTATCATTTACAGGATCTTGGTTCAGTGTCCTTGATTCCTTAATTCACTTCCTTATCCTTGGCAGGTGGGACTACTGTTGATGCATTATCTCACGGCAAAAATAAGAATGATTAATTATATTTGTTCCTATTAATTTTTCTCTTATTAAATTTTTTAATCACATCTTTTTGCATTTTTTATTTTTTTAAGTGCTTGTTTCATAAATAAAAACTAGTATTGCCAAATTCAAAGAAACCAGAGCTTAATCTACACTAAAGTGAATAAAGTTGACCATTATAAAAAATCTTACATCCACTATCTTGTCCAGCTCATATGTTAAGTTTACCTAACTCCTGGTATCAGCAATATTTGGACAATCTTTCTGATGAAGATGCCCGCCTCTCCTGATTGATGAATAGTACCACTTAAAGAAGTCTCTTTTATGATCCCCCAGGATCCATACTGTAAGCCAAGTGCATATAGGTAGTCCTTCCGCAGACTACCAGAAATGGTATCTGATTCCAGAGGAACCTTAGTAGCTACCCTCTCTAGCAAATAGTGGCCTATTCTCCCTCTTCCATTTGTTTCCAAATTGGACTTTAACACTTTGATGGATTTAACTCCATTCTCAGATAATCCCATAATAATCTTTGAGCCTACTAAAGTAATGCCATACTCATAAGTCAGACATTTTGTGCTGGCTCCAATTATATTCCAGAGTTAATATTTTGGCTCAGCCAATATTATAAGCCAGAAGTACTTTCATTTAAAGTAACTATTAGGATGAAGAACACACTGAGCTCCTATGTATTAACTTAAGAAGCAGGGTAACTAAGGCCTTTACTGAGGCTCTGAACACCTCCAACCTCTCAAGCACCTTAGATCATGATGTTGCAGCCTACGCTTTTTGATATGTGGGAAAAGTCCTTCACTTTAGGTCATGAAGCTTTTGGACTCTCCAAACTTCCATTGTTATTTCTACTTCTGGTTTCAGGAAGCTTGCAACCATTACCTTCAGGATGTTGCTTGCTCATTTCATGACTATCTCATCTCTGGCACTTTGCATCAATAACCCGCCCTAAAGGCTCTTATTGGAGGCATGATTCAGCAACCTCCTTAAAGATATCTCTTGCTTCATGCCAAATAACATGTCCAAAGTCCTTGATGAAGCCTGTTGGCAAGAACTCAAGACTAAGCTTCCAGCTCCGGTTCCATATCAAGATTATTAGGGACATTCACTGATACCTCTTCCTTTTCTGCTGTTTTCCTCCACAAACTGGAGCATTGCATTTGGCTAGTACCAAATATCAATCTATTATCTCAAGTCACATTCTCTCAAGGCCCATCTTCTGCTTAAAGAACTTGGCTTTGAGCTGTTCTAGCCTTTGCTAGTGTTCAATCTCAAATAGATCTCAATAGCTTGTTCACTCCTATTGTCATTCATCTACCTACCCCTGAGGTAACATAGGAGGAATCATTCCCAAGTCAAGGATAGTGAATTAGGGTATAATTGTATGTTATTTTTATGTATTTTATACTTTTTTAACATACTTTATCAACTTTTATTTTATTTTTATTTATTCTTCTTATATGATATGACCTATACTCAGTTCAGGGGTCCATCTTTTCTTTTATTATTCCCCCAAACTGGTTCCTAGGTATTCTCTGACCTACAGTTTCATGGTTCAGAGGTGTTGAGAAATTAACCAGATGAATTCCTCCCAAAAATACTAGATTTAGAGTTGTTAGTTAGTCAGACATGATTACTGGGTAATAGCCTAGTTTAACATTATTTAATGTTATATAATTATTAATCAGTTTAGATTTGGCAGAATCTGCATTTGTCGCCAAATGCCATTTGTGGGTCATTGTGAGAATCTTTGGCGGAAAGCTGTTGAGTTTTACCAATCATCTGACTTTGATTCTGTTGACTAATTTGAAGCATGGGCAACTAAGCAAATGATGCTCAAAGTTATATTTATAAAAATAACTGATATATGATCGACTAGAAACTTGTGCCATGGATGGATTGACCTAATCTAATTTTTATGAATCACAAAGGCGAATTGGAAGTGAATCACTATCATGAATAACTGATGATTTATTAGGGTTCCAGCCAGGATGGCTGAGGGGTTTCATAGGCACTGTAGCCTAGGGTATAAATAGTCCATCCTAAAAAGAAAGATCTCTCTCGCCCATTTTATCTTAGTTGTTAGTAATGCGTCTGGAATTAAGAGAATATGGGACTGGAGATCCCCAAAGTAGGCGCTGGGTGACACGCCTAGAGTGGCTGATACTGCCAGCTCCCATATCTCCTCCCTATGAGGAACTGGTGGGAACCTGGCCAACTGGCCACCAATGATGATGTGGTGACTGGCCATCAACCCTGCGGGGTGTAGAGTTGGAGTGCCAAAGCCACCCAGGATGGAGATGGACTCGCCAGGGCATGCCAAGATGAGTTAGCGTAGGGCCAGGAGGGTGGGGTTGCGCGAGAGTGCCTTAGCCACCCAGGATGGTGGCAGGAATCACGGGGCACACTAAGGACCCTAAGGCTAAGGCAAAGTCGTTGGTATGCTGTGTTGTTGGGTTGGACGTGGACTTGTAGTGAGTTGATATGCTAATGAAGGCGAAACAGCATGGGTCAACCAGTCTTCATATTGGTTGGCCTGGCAAACTAGTGGAGCCCACTGTTTGGAAAGTGATTTTCTGACATTGGTGCTCACTACATGGGGCTTTGCTGGTGGTCTGCTCAAGTAGTTGGAGGACAGGTTAGGAGGCGATGAAAGCCACTGGTTCAGACTGGCGCTCCTTTAAGGGGCGCTGGTATTCTTGGCCCACCTCTGGGGTGGGTCACACTGGAGGAATGTCTTCTGGTTAGATGGGGAAATGTTGAAAAATCAACCAGATGGATTCCTACTAATAAAATCAGAACTAGGGGTGTCAGTTAGTCAAGTGTGATTGCCAGCTAATAGCCTAGTCCACTATTTAATGTTATATAATTATTAGTCAGTTTTGGTTTGGTGGAATCCGCATTTGCTGCCAAATGCCATTCATGTGTCATTGTGGGAATTTACAGCAGAAAGTCAATAAATCCGTTACCAATTGTCCAGCTATGATTTTGCTGACTAATTTAGAGCACCAGTGACTCATGCTAAGGATGCTTAAAGTTGTATTTATATCAATAAATTATATACAATCAACAGCAACTTGTGCCAAGGATGGATCAAGCTAATCTAATATTTGGTGAATTAGACAAGCGGATTGGGAAGTAATAACTACCATGAATTTCTGAAGATTTATTAGGGTTCCAGCCTGGATGGCCGAGGGGTTTCATATGCACTGTAGCCTGGGGTAAAATAGTCATTCTTCCCTCCAAATAAAGATATATCTCTAGCCCAATTTATCCTAGTTGTTAATAGTAAGTCTGCTAAATTAAGAGGATATGGGACTGGAGATCCCAAAGTAGGCGCAGGGTGACACTCCTGGAGTGACTGATGCTGCCAGCTCCCATACCTCATCCCTATGAGGAACCAGTGGGAACTTGGCCTACTGGCCACCAATGATGATGTACTGACTGACCATAAGCCCTGCGTAGTGCAGCGTGGGAGTGCCATAGCTGCCCAGAATGGGGGATTGACTTGCCAGGGCATGCCAAGATGAGTTAGCGAAGGGTCAGGAGGGTGGGCATCATGGGAGTTCCTTGGCCGCCCAGGATGGGGGCTGGAATCGCTGGGGCACACCAAGGACCCTGGGGCTAAGGTAAAGTCGTTGGGCTGCTGTGTTGGTGGGTTGGACGCAGACTTGTAGGGAGTTGATATACTGATTAAGGCGAAACAGCAAGGGTCAACCAGTCTTCATATTGGTTTGTCTGGCTCATTAGCGGAGCCCACTGTTCAGATAAGCAATTTTATGAAAAGAGGTCTTATTTTTAAGACTTAACCATCTATCTTGGTTCAGCAATCCTCTTTTAGGACTTAAATAAAAATTGTCAGGACATAACCATCTTAATGGTTCAGTTGCCATTTGGGAACTTTTCCATTATTTTTTTTAAAATCCGCTTTTTTAGGTACTTTTCATGGACCCAGTTCAGGATTCTCCCATCAGCGAGGTTCTTGATGAAATATGCGTCTGTTGCCATCTTGGCAATATCATAAACAAACATGACCATTGTGCATCCTGTTTGTTCTTCTCTAAAAGCCATGCATATTACAATGGGCTATCCTATCGCCTACATGGTATTTGTGTAATGCAAATCTATTTTTAACATCCATCATGGCCTTGATCATTTTCTTCAAGGTCATATTGAATTTTTGCAATTGCATTTCAATCAGACTATCAAGAAAGTCAGAGTAGGCACTGCGTTGAACTCATCCCCAATTATGGTTCAACTTCTAAATATAGCTTTGGAAGTAATGTGGCCTTTATTTCTTATAACAATCAATTGGCTTTTTCACATCGCCATATGGTGGCTGATAGATATATGCAAATGTCACCAAACTAAAGAAGGTTCCTCATGCGGAAATTTTTCCAGAGACCAGCTTCCTAAGCGTTGAGGCCAGCATTCTGTTTACTCATTTACCAGTCCATTTGTTTCCGGCCAGTAGGGGACTGACATGACTCCTCTGATCCTCACTATTTCATTCAACTTCAGGATCACATGAAATGTGAAATTTGTTCCATTGTCACTCAACAGGACTTTCGGGCATCTGTGGTGATAAAAAACTTGATCCAGGATAAATTGCGCGGTACTTTTAGTGTCCACTTTAAATAGTGCCTTTATCTCAGACATATTGTTAGATGATAAATGCAACTATATTATACTTGACTCCCCCAGTGTTTATATTTGGTTGTCCTAACATGTCAATGCAAACTTTATGCCAGGAAAATCCTGGGCGGACCAATTGATATCCAGTAATGTTCTTGTGTGGTTTATGCAACTGGAACACCATGCAGCAAGTCAGATAATCAGCCACATCATAGTTGATAGGCTCCCAGTAATGATACTGGTGAATATGGTCATTTGTCTTCCTCAAGCATCCATGCCTGACAATCTTATGTGCATCTTGAACTATTGACACTTATTCTGAAGGTTTCAGTAATAATAGTTATTATCCATTTGTCATCTTGAATACTAGTCCATCCTTGGTCTTGGTGTTTTCCATCACTTTATAAAGCACCTTAGATTTCTTGGGGCTCTTTTCCAATTTTTCCATCAACCATTCTCTGAAAAATCTCATCAGCCTGTTACTATACCACTTGGACCATCAGTAATCTTAATAGGTCTGGAAGTTTTGAATTACACTTCCAATGGGGAAGGTTTAATCTTGAAGTTACACTGTGCTGATTCTCCAAAAAGCGAGAATATTATAGCAAAATTACAGGTTAAAAATCGACCTATTTTTTATTTTTGAAAATAGGAAATATTTATAGGCTTTTTTACAGTTCATAATCTATCAGAGTGAATTAATCTATGCGTGATCAAATCTTAAATTAGTTGATCAGGATCCAATTGATCATTAACTGTGATAGATTGTGATAGATTGCTCGCTCCTTCCAATGATGTTGGGGGAATTGAAGAAGGGGATTTTTCGGAGATAGGCAAATTTGGTGAAATCCTGACACTTCCCCCCTCAAGGTTAATTGCAGTGGAGGATGACTTCTTAAAAACCTAGGATGAATATTATTTACTGCAATACCAGTATCAACATGAACAATTGAATATTATAATCCTTTTCAAAATATAACTCTATAAGAACCAGACCAATTAGTTTCCAGCTTTTCAGTCCATCCACCTGGCTGAGAATAATAATACATAACATATTACCCAATCTGATATTCAGGTAAGATTGGTTTATGTTGTTTGCTTCGTAGAGTCTCTCTTTGAGTGGTGGTTTCAATTAAATTCATTGCTTGAGCCTGGAGGTGGATAATCTCATCAGCCAAATTTCTCATAACTAAATTGGAATTTTCTGGGATGCTTTCTTCAAGGATAGTCTGAACACTAGAAGGGACTGAGGGATCCCGCCCATATATACACTTAAACGGGGACATCTTTATTCTGCGGTGGTAGCTTATCCAATAAGCAAACAAGGCACTAGGTAAAAAAATTCCACTGAGTTGGGTCAGTCGAGGCCATTTTCCTTAAAATTGAGACCAAGGTTCCATTAACTCATTCAATGGACCCATTTGTGGATGGATTATATGGGACAACAAATTGATAAGTAGTGTTAAATAACCTTGATAACTCCTGTATAAGTTGCGAGGTGTAATTAGTCCCATTATCTGACATAAGGACCTTTGGACATCCATGTTGGGAAATAATATGCTGATATAGGAATAAAGCTGTAGTCTTAGCCAAAGGGGTAGCAATTGAAATGGCCTCAACCCATTTGGTCAAATGGTCAACGGCCATAGTGATATACTTATGACCATGCACTCCTTGAGGAAAAGGACCTACCATATCAATGCTGACTACTTTGAACGCCTTAGTTGGGGAAATGACTTGATGTTGATAAGTAGGGTTGGTAGTTCTATGACGTTTGCAAGTAAGGCATGAGTCAAGAGTCTTTTAAATGAACTCAGTCATGTTATTCTAATATAATCAAGCCTTCAACCATTAATGAGTTTTCTTTAAGCCACTATGACCGACTTGTTCATGACCTTCCATTACAGCGTGAAACCTGGAGTTGGGATGTAGGAAGGGCAACCACTTAGACTTGACTTTCTTATACAAAGCTTGAACTTGAATCATAGTATCCTTGGTAATTTATTTTAGATAGGCTCAATCCTCTTCAGTCTCTCAATCCCATAATTCCGGTCATCCAATAAGATTATACAAACGTTCTTCTTTTTCTGGTTCTAAGGTCAGAATAGGTAGTTGTGATAACCTATCCGCATTTTGATGCTGAGCTCCTGAGTGATGAACAATGGAAAAATCGTAATTTTGCAATTGTAAAGCCCAACGGGCCAACCTCCCATCAGGATCTTTCATATTCTGTAACCATTGTAAGGAGGAATAGTCGGTCTTAACGGTGAAATGGGTACCATATAAAAAGGGCTGATAAAGCTTAATGGCCAAATTACCGCCAAACATTCCCACTCAGTAACACTATAGTTTTTTTCAGCCTTTGACAAAGTTTTTCTATAGTAAGCAACATGATTATCCTTATGTTCTTCATCACACTGAGATAAAATAGCCCCAATAGTTACATTGTTTGCATCCATATGTAGAATAAAAGACTTATCAAACTGGGGTGAATTAGAACAGGTGCCTTAGTCAAGGCAATAAACAGAGAATTGAATGACTGTTCTTGAGCTGATCCCCACTCAAAAGACACTCCTTTTTGCAAAAGGTAAAATAAGGGTTCAGCCATGTCAGCAAAGTTGAGAATAAATTGTCAGTAATACCCAACTATGCCAAGAAAGACTTGAATATCCCATAAAGAAGAGAGAGGAGGCATCCGCTGAATGGCTTGAACTTTGTCTGATAGGGGCTGAATCCCTTTAGCTGAAACCTGATGTCCTAAAAAGTCCATTTCGTTCTGGAAGAATGAGCACTTGGAGGGTTTGAGCTTTAGGGAAGAGCCCTAAATTCGGCTGAAAACTTCTTTTAGATGGTTTAAATACTCAGTAAAGGTTTTGGAAAACATGTTTATGTCATTGAGATATACCAGAACAAAAGTAAGCTTTAGATCCTGTAACATACTATCCATGGCTCTTTGGAAAGTTGTGGGGTCATTGCTTAGACCTTAAGGCATGCGAGTTGGTTCAAACAACCCTTCACTCAATACTAAGGCACACTTGGCACGATCTTCAGGTAATAACTCAATTTGCCAATACACTGGCTAAGTCCATGGCTGAAAAATAGGTGGATCCAGCCAACAACCTAAGAGAATCATCAATCCTAGGTAATTATAAAATAGTCCCATTGAGTAATAGCATTCAATTGGTGATAATTCATATTAAATCGATGAGAACCATCTTTCTTCTTAACCAACAACAATTGAGATGCCCAAGGACTATTGGAGGATTTCATTAATACAGCCTCCAGCAATTGATTCAATTCCTTAGTAACCTGGGCTTCTTCTACTTTGGATTTATGATAGGGCTTTGCACAGATAGGAAGGTGATCACCAGTTTCAACAGTGTGCACTACAACATTCATCTTCCCAAAATTGTAAGTATGCCTAGCAAAAATGTCAGAATATTCATCTAATAATTGAAGCACTTGTTTCTCCTGTTCCTTAGAGAGATGTTTCCCGATAACAGGACCCACAGTAGGGATTTCCTGATCACTCTCCAATTCAAAGTCTTGTAAACTCCCAAAGGGTTTAACATCATAGATATGAGATAAGGGTAACAACTTAACATAAGCACTTGGATTCTCACAATCCACCAGTTTTGGTGCATTAGTAAGCTTTGCCAATAAGACAGATAATGAGCCTGAATAAATATAATCCAATATTCCAGGACAAGGCAAGGGCTCTTTGGCAGAAGGATTGACAGTGCCCTGGACTTGTAGCAAATGTCCCTTGGGAATCGTAAAGTGGGAAGAAGCGTTAATGATCACTTGTGATTTTAGTGGAATAACTAATTTCTCAGGAGAAAAATAGGCATTCCCTCTTCAATATCAGCCATGGTAGGAGGTAATTTTACATGAGGATCTTCAACCTGATACTGAAGTGAATAAGACCTTTTAGTTCCTTCTAGCAGACATAACTGACGTTGAGTGGAAGTGTGATCAGATAAAAGTAAGGGAACTTGATACCCCAAGAGAGACAACGACGAGTCAGGGTAAATGATAATTCCATCAAATTCTTGTAAAAATTGAGTTCCCAAGAGTAGGTCATAACTCAAATTATCGAGTACAATAGCTGGGATGGTAAAGGTTACTTTCCCAATTTTCAGAGGAAAGGATGAAAAAGCTCCAATAGACCGAGTACTCTGAGGTCCAGCTGTGCCATTTATTTATAATAAGAAATATTGGGAGCTAATTTGATCCATTTAACCAATTTGGACGAGACAACATTCACTGAGGATCCAGTATCTATGATAGCCTTAACATTAACTTGATTCACTCAGAAGTCAATATGGGTAATGGTGCTCCCAAACTGAGAAAATAATGTCAATAAGGAGGGCAAGGAATAAGAAGAATGGTCGTCTTTATTACACTCAAATGAACTTTGCTGCTCTTGCTGCGCACTCACATCATTATCAAGGTGGATTTTATTATTTGTCTTATCTCTTTTCTTTTTCTCATCTGCTTCCTTTTTAGAACAACGATCCTCAGTATGGAAGTAGCGATGACAGTAATTACACTGGATTGCTCTAGTGTTCTCAGGCATGGTGTAGACTTTGGGACGACTAGGTCTAGGAGACTCATAAACTCAGGGTTTTTCAAGGAATTGAGGGGGCAATTCTAATAATGCCTCCTTAATATCCAAAATTCTTCAGAAATTATTTTTGACACTGATCAGATAAACTTGCATTTGATTCCTGGATTAAAAGCAGATAGAACTGCAGTAATTGCAATGTCCAAATTTAACTGACCACAGGCTATAGAGTTTGAGCTTCCCAATAGAACTGATGAGCAAAGTCCTTAATAGATTCATTTTGGTGGGGCTAATTACCCATGTGAGCCTGCTTTTGCGAAGATAAGGTTTGTTCACTCCCATATTCTTTGATAAATGCTTCCTTGAACTGAACCCAAGATGAGCAGGTCATTAAGTGGGGAACCATGATGTCTTGAGCCAATTAAGTAAGGCAATTAGGCAAGTAATTCATCTTTTGGTAATCTGTGGCCTCACTTAATGCTTTTTCACACAGATAGAGAAAGGCGATAATGCTGACTTTCCCTGGGGAGTATTTGTCCTTGAATGCTGGTTTGAAACTCATGGGAGCATTGGTAGTCAAAACATGCACTCCAGGTTGTTCAGATTGAGTAGAAACATAAGAGGCAGAATATGAAGCTTGAGAAGAAAATTGATGGTATGGACCAACAGCTTTGGTGCGCATTTTCATTAATCTGATGATTCAGATCAGTATGCCCTACTTCCTCATCTAGTTGGCGAGATAGCTCAAAAATCTGTTCCTGCTGTGCATTGTACTTGAGTTCCAGAGTCTCGATTTTCGCTTGGAGCAATTCCCCTTTTGATTTGCAAGCATGTAATAAGATATCAGTTTCTTTGGCCCACTTTCCCAAATTGATCAATTCATCGGAAAAGGACTGCAGAGTCAAAAGGGGGTCAATTGGTACCCCATCAGGGGTTAGGTTGCATTCTTTGGCCACCTTATAGAATTGTTCACATAAGTGGGTCATCATATTCATGAGAGATTTTAAGGTGCTGATAAGATCCTGATTGACCATCAGCGCCTGGAGGTCCACGAGGTCCATCTGCACCTGGGGGTTCAAGGGGCCCTACATCTCCAGGTGGCCCGCGAGGTCCTTCTACCCCAGGAGGACCCAAATTTCCAAAGCTTTTCTCTACTTCATTGACCCAGAACTGAATTCCTGAGTATAATTGTTCCAATAAAAAAAGACAAGTTATAAATCCTTCCTCCATTGATTGACTACGCTCAGAGAGTTGGGAAACACCCTCTCTCCATTCCCTCTGGATCTCTTGAACTTTTTTAGGAAACTGTACATCAATAAAATTTGATATCCCCTGATTGAACTGAATGAGCTGCTGTTGTACTTCATTGAGGGAAGTTTGATTATTAATAATAGCATCACAATTATCTTGGGTAAACTTGGAGGCTGACTTGAAAAACTCAGAAATATAAACATTCAAGTATTGGAGTCCTTCCAGTAAATTGAGCATCCCTTGATGGTGCATTTTCAACTACAGGTAGCAAGTGGTATAATGTAGGATGTACAAGTTGTTGTAAATACTGTTCGGAGCCAATCCCTGGCATTTGAGAGGTTTGCAGCACTTCTCACGATATAGAAGGTACTGCATTAGATTGAGATCAGGTAGAATGTATTCCTGATATTAGAGCCCCTTCAAGTAATTGATTAATGATATTTTGCAAGGCCTCAGGTGGAATTTGAAAGTCTGAGGCGAAACTTAAGTTAGGATTATAGAATTCCAAATTGGCCCAAAATTCCAATGTGGAGGATAATCTTGGGATTTGGGCTCCAATTGAAGGGACCCATTGTAAAATACTGCCTTGCTCTTGATCTTGAGCCTCGTCAGGCAAAAATATAGAATCCATGGTGATAGACGTGGTCACTGGTGCATAACTCAGAGTGCCCCTGTAGTGAGCACCAGTCTGGAAGTTTTGAATTACACTTCCAATGGGGCAGGTTTAATCTCAAAATTACACTGGGTGGATTCTCCAAAATGCGAGGAAATTGAAGAAAAGTACAGGTTAAAAATCGACCCATTTTTTATTTTTGAAAAGAGGAGATATTTATAGGCTTTTTTACAGTTTGTAATCTATCAGAGTGAATTAATCTCTGCAAAATCAAATCTTCAATCAGTTGATCAGGATCCAATTGATCATTAACTGTGATAGATTGCGATAGATTGCTTGCTCCTTCTGATGATGTTGGAAAAAGTGAGGAAGGGGATTTTTTGGAGATATGCGAATTTAGTGAAATTCCAACAATAAGCCATCCACATTTTGATCATAAGCTACTGCTCAAAGGACTATATCAAAGTTGTAAGCTTGAAGCTTCAGTGCCTATCAGGCTGCATGTCATTCCAGCTCTTTAAGGTTATGCAGCAAATGCAGGTAGAAGTGGTCTGTTTCCAGATTAAATTGCGTACCATGAATATAAACCCAAAACTGCTTATAGGCGTAAATCACCGCAAAGCATTTAAGCTCAGTAACAGTGTAGTTCCATTCAACTGCTGAAAATTTATGACTCATGTAAGCTACAGGATGCTCATCCCTGAGTTCATCCACTTGACTCAGGATGGCGCCAATCACTTTAATGAAGTATAGATCAGTAATTAGACTCCTGATTGAAATTTAGATATTTCAAAATCAAAAATGTATATGACACCAACGTAATAAATCAAAAGAAACCTGGGCCTCTTCATTCCATAAGAATCCTTTCTTCATATCCTTCAGCGAATGGAAAAGGGTCTTGGCAATTCTCACAAATTCTTATATGAATCTTTGGTAATATTTGACCATTCCATGGAACACTCAAAATCTTAGACACTTCTTGGGATGGCCATCCACTCTATGGATTCAATCTTCTGGGTTTGCGGCTGCAGTCCACTGGAGTTGATTATTAACCCCAGATAATCCAACTCTTTTTGAAGAAGTGGAACTTCCTCGACTTAATCTTCAGATTAACTGTAGAAAGTCTCTTGAAGGCTTCTTCCAAGTGGTGCAAATGGTCAGTAAAGTTCTTTTGAACACATTATGTCGTCCAAGCACACCAGGCCGCATGACAACTTCAAGTCTTTCAATATGGCGTCCATGGCTATTTGGAACGTTGCAGGCGCATTGCAAAGACCTTGGGGCATCCATGTTGGTTGGTATAGCCCCTGTGTGGTGATAATCGCATACTTCTCTTGATCTATAGTTGGAAAATTGATTTTCCAGTATCTCATAATTAGATTTAAAATAGAGATACTCTGCTTCTCCCAAACATCTAATGCATCATTGATTTGTGGTAGTGGATAAAAATCCATTTTTTACTACCTTGTTCAGCCTCCTATAGTTAATCAACACCCAATTAGAGCCATCCTTTTTCTTCACTATCAGTATAGGGCTTTCTTAGGGGATTGACGATGGAACTAAAAGTCTGTGCTCAACTATTTTGCTGATTTCCACTTCCACTATTGCTCAGCTGCCTTCAACCATGGATCGTTCTCATCCATTATGGTAAATTTTCCCCAGTGTCAATTATATGGTTACGTTCTTTGCAAATTCTTAGTTGTAATCATCCTGGGAGAAGATTTCCCAATACTTTTTGAATAGTTTAAGCATCTTCTCCTTCCATCTTTCCATCAGATCTGTGAGTTGCTCTCAGTCGCCCAATAATTTAATATCTTTGGCAACCCTTCCAGCAAATTCATTTAAGTGAGGGTCCAAAAATCATGCAATTTTTGTAATTTCGCCATCAGAATAAGATGGACAAAAAAGCCAATCTAGTAATTTCAATAATCATTGGTTTTCCACCTTAGATTTGCCAGGAGAACTCGGATTTCTCCATGGCCTGGAATCACTCTTCCGGCGCACCCAATGGATCTATCTGGATTCTTCCATGGGCTACCAACCTCTTCATTTAACAGCTTGAGTATCTACAATGTCAATCCCATATCAACTATACTCTGTGATCCTGGCGATATGGTCCTCGCATATTTGATTTGTAGTAAAATTCTCTAAATTTTCAGGATTTCAATCAGCATTTCTCTTCACTTTTGTCCAACCAATTGGTAGCAAATTGGAATAATGCCATCAATGTAGATCAGATTGATAAATTTTTTCTCTCAGTAAGCGGAGTTTCTCCTTCTCTCTGATAGACCAGAGGCAGCCTTTGACCCAATATGGTCAATGTATTGTCTTCAAAGTTACATTTACCTCAGTACTTCCTTAAAAATTTCAGCCCAATTAGAATGTCATAGTTTTTGTTAGCAAAACTTATAGCTGGAGCGGATATCACCAAGGATCCAAATCTTAGTGGTAATGCAATATACGCTCCACAGGAGATGGTCATATTTGGCCTAGCAGTTCCATATTCTTTCTTATATTCTAAATCGGGTGAGATTTTTATTTTATTCAAAAACTTGGTTAAGATAATCTTTATTGGCGCCCCGCTGTCAATAATTGCTTGCTTTCACGCTCAATTGACTATTATATAAGATTAAGTTCACTCAGATTATTGTGAAATTGCTTAGTGAGTGTATAGCAGCGTTAATTGCCAAATTGAGAATGGAATTATTTGCACCAACAAATCAGTAAAAGATTCTTTGATTTTGCTTAAGGGAATTGACAGGTTTGCTTCATCTAAATTTGATCTTGGCCAGTTCATACAATTCTTAGCAAAACATCTTGTCTGTAGTTGGCATGCATATGGGTAAGTGACCTCCTTAATTATCTCAGGGTCGATCCCCTTTGCTACAGCTCTGGTTACTACATTGATATCTGGGTTGACCAAATGATAAAACTGGTCTGCCGCGTCATCAACAACAAACAGGTTGCTGATTTCAATGTCTTCATAATTTATATTGGGAGGAACAGATTTAAACGCAGCTCTATACTGCTTCACGTCTAGGCTGCAGGCCATTTTCCTAATTCATATGCGGTTTTGGCTTCCTTAGCCTGCACCACAATAATTTTAATTCTTAAATTTCTTGCTGAAGCACTGGGAAGCGAAGTGGCCCTTCCTCGCACTGGTGAGAGCTCATATTTTTCTTGTCTGTCCGTTTGAACCCTTGGGTTTATTTCCCAGCACTGCTTAATTGGGCAGTTCCTTAGTGAGTTCAGCAAAAATCGGTGGTATTTAATTTCTGACAGTGCTAGGCTTGTAGCTTTGATTAGGGGCCTTAAACGTTGCGTCTAACATCTTCAAGTGATACACCATTTTCAAGCTGGTTACTTTGGTGAACAGCACAGTTGACATCATCTGATGCAAATTGCAATAAGGATAAAGAGCCACCTGTAACATGATCCGCATATCAAAATCATTCAATTTTTTCACTAAAACTAAAATCTGTGTCTCTTGATATAATTTGTCAGCAAAATTTTCCAAGGTTTCATTTTTCAGAAATTGGATCCTCATGAATTCTTGCTTGCATTTTGATATATGTGGGGGACTTCCAAACTCTTTCATAATTGCAGCCTTGGCCTCAGAATAGGATTAGTTGTCTTCCTCAAGATGAAAGAACACCAAGTTTTAGTAGTCAGTATCCAAGCACTTCATAACTGTGAATGCTTTCTGTCTATTGCCATACCCATAGATAGACATCTCAAACAGACGGAAGAACGCAGGAGCATTATACTGATGTAAAGTGGGTTTTTTGGCGCGGCTTGAATTCCTCTAAATTTATTCGCGGCTGCCACTCACATCTTGGCAGCCTGAAAGACAAGAGGAGTATTCTCAGGGGTCATCTCCAAATGGTAGCAAATGAGTTGGCATATTTCTAGGAGTTGTCAACTTCCCAACTGAAGTTCATGGAGTATTTCTTTGGCGTTGTTTGATATAAAGGGTTCATATTCACATTTATGATTCTTCATTATATCAACTTGCTTCACTAGACATTCCATTTCTGAGCTTTGTGAGCGCAATTAATTGTGATATACTTTGCATTTCTTTTTTAAAAATAAATCTTCCATAACCAACTCTCCTTCTTTCTTTTTCAGGGACGTTATTTTTCCAAGTAGCTCAGTGCTGAAGTTTAAACCTTCTTCTACTCTTTCCTTGATCTTAGAGCCTCACTCTTCTTGAGCAACGAATTCTCCACAATTAGCTGAATTCAAGGCATTATTATTGACAGTTTCCAGTTCCATCCTTAGCTTTCTTAATTTGTCCGTATAAGACATCGTGGATTGGCTTATCTTAACCAACTACTCCAATTAGTGAGCACCAGTTGTTAAATCTGGTTTGCTTGTTAAATTTCCAGAAGTTAACTGCACAGATTCAGTTAGGTGCACAATTTTTGTTGCTTGATAATAATAGATATATGGGCAATAATAGTATGAAGACTACCATCTGTATCTGATAAATAAACCTGGTGTGATTGGTGGTTCAACGCTGAACTTGGAATGATCCACAAATTAATATTTATATTGTCAATTTAGAACTTATTCCATATTGCGGTTGAACAAGATCCACTATCAAATTCAGAGGTTCCTGGATTTAGTTTCAGTCACGCTGAGTTAGCGGAAATCTGCTATTAAGGTCTGCTTCTTTTCTAAGGAAACCTGATCCTTACTCTTTATCACACAAAGTAGTAACAATTATTGTACTACAACAATAAGTAAACTGAAGACGAATAGAACTAGTTACTACTATGTAATCTAGATATTATGATTTCTAAATATAAAATGCTAAGAAATTTATAGGGGAATATGATGACCAACTACTAAGTTGGCACCTCATCAAGTAAACGGCAGCTGGTGCAATTTATTTCCCTTAAAAGTTTCTTCCACGATGGTCTTCTCCATCAGTCTAAGGATTCCTTTGTCAGACATCCCATTGAATTGAAAACGGAAAAAGCCAGAAAACGTGTACCTAAATTTACACTCAATCACAGAAAACCAACCACATTTGGCTAAAGACCTTCTTAGGTAATAAGATTATTTACTCATTGTAGCAGGTCGTGAACTAACTGATCAATTTGCTAGTCGCAGGAAGTATTACTTGAATCACAACTCCTATATAAATTCCTAATCAGTCAGTGATGAACACCTGATCAATCCCAATTGGTACACCAAATAGTTAATCAATTATCAACTATCAGATGTCTCAATTTAGTCAGCAACTCTACCCAACGAGATATTAAGCATTTTCATGGATTGATACTGATGGGTCCAAACCAGGTGAATTACCCAAAATTCTGCTATCATTATTATATTGGTATAGATATCAAACTATATCTTATACATTTGGTAGTGGAACTTATCCCCCTAATGAACCAACTTGTAACCTATAAAGCTGGAAAGGTGGGCAAAACTTTCCCACATAAGCTAATATTGTATTACGGTGATAAATTGACAATGATATAAAATCTTTTAAATTAGTAAAATTTCTACCTTGATGGTTTAAAAAACAGTTTTTTGATAAGTCAATTTTAAAAAACTATAATCTTTTTATGACTAGTATAGAGCCTTTTATTCCTATTATTATACATTGTCTACAAAAAGTCTACCTTGTCATATCAATGTTTTGTTGAAAACTTAAGCCATGAAAAACAGTGATAAGTTTGGTACTTACTCTGAATGCTGAGGCTTATAGTTTTGTGAATGATGCAAGTAACATAAATGATCTAATTTTGTCATGAATCGAGAAACTTAAATTTCAGAAAGTACTTTTTAACCTCAGAAGGAACATTAAATATTCAACAACATTTTAGTAGTAACAATTAAGTTGTGGAAGGAATATTTGAGCCCTTAATTATAGACTATTACAATCTAAACAATCTTACATTTTTATAATTGTGATAACTGAAGAAAGGTTATAGATAATATATGATTCAAAATACATGACAGCACCATTGATGACAAATTCAAGCCCTAATTATACATTTTGGGGGAATTAATTATCTTACAATATTAAATAGGATCTCTTTCCACTCAAAATCACTTTTAAGCAACTTTGATAAGAAGGAACTATTAATTTTCCACTGCCACATATACTGCATCAGTTTTCCCTTTATGTACGCTGATCCTCCACTTGCTGCCCCAGTGTGGGGAAGCGGTGCTCCACCTGCTAGCGTTTACCACCCATCAGGCAAACCCATGCAGACAGGCTCATCCAGTCCGCCTGTTACAACTGGCCAATTTGTCTATCCAAGGGACTTAGCACTGCACCTCACACAAGTCCAATCAACCCAACCCCTAGCCCTAAATTAATCCAATATCCACTTTTTCCTCCACGTCAAATATGGATGTCTCTTCCCATATGCTAAAAAAGCAATTATTGAGCTGACAACAGCCACCTTTGCTCCAGCGGGTTTTATAAACTTCTGCCCTTATGAGGGATATTTTGATAATGGCTGCCCCACGGAAGAGGATGCGGCCACTGCAGTGGTAAGACCCTTAATTTACAAAAACACACCCATTATCACCTCCTGTACACGCCTCCCCAATGATAACACACTTGTGGTGACCATTGTGAATCTCCCCTCACACCTTCCCCCTCAAACACCCTATGAGGAGTTGATGTATGGGCTGTCCACTTATGGCACAGACCCCATCATCCAATTCCTTGTCCCAAAGGTGCTGAGCGCCTAGCAGCACCTCAGGCAATGGCCACCATTATCCCCCACCAGCTTAACATGGCCCAGCACATCCCTCCGCATGCCCATATCCCATCCACACTTGATCATTTCTTTTGGGCTTGCACCAACAACAGTTGCACAATTTTCCCCCCTATGCCACGAATTATACCATATGAAGAAAGTATATAATTAAAATTTGAACTACATGAACACTGCTAACTCCGCCCAGGAGGCC
Source organism: Massospora cicadina (assembly GCA_022478985.1). Taxonomy (NCBI): domain Eukaryota; kingdom Fungi; phylum Entomophthoromycota; class Entomophthoromycetes; order Entomophthorales; family Entomophthoraceae; genus Massospora; species Massospora cicadina. The sequence goes on from JAKSZP010013377.1 coordinate 88,702, forward strand.
ACAGCAACAGCGTTCAAGTGGTGATTTTGGCTGCTCCACCTTCCCAGGTACGCTTAATGAAATAGCAGCAAAATCTAGCAACCCAAGTCCAAGCCAGCAAATTTACACCAATGCCAACCAATCAGGAGCAGGTTTGGACCCATATTCAATTCAAAAGTTTTCCTGCACCAAAACTTACCCAACAACACTCACCTTTCACCAAAAAAAATTCCAAGTCAACTAAAATCCCTGAGTTTTATTGGATGAAGAGATTGAATCAGATGAACTTGTCCTACATCCAGCTAAACCAATTGATTTACTACTTTTATGAATTAAGACTTTGGTACCCCACTCCAGCCCAAATAATATGCCCCCAAACCCAATGCTATCCCATACCAAAGCGAGCTTCAGCTTGCCAAGGCCATGGTGGCCTCACCTAAAATTGCCATCTTTGTGAAGCCATGGCAAAATCCATCGCTGAATTCAAAAAAGGGCTTCATCCCCCCTTATTCCCCTCCAATTTTCCTCCTACTGCAAAACAGGAAATCAAACGCCTCCATGAAACTGCCACTACTGCTGTCAAATGCATTAATACCTGGCAGACTTTCCCCATCCACACATATCACCAGAGCAAACATTACAAAATTAGTTCACCTTCCTGTTTCCCGCATCCAAGCTGAACTCCATGTTGCTGAACTCATGGAGACTTTCATCCAGTTTCAAATTGTCAAGCTCAACTGCTATCTATCTCGCCTTGACCCTCATCCTGAAGATGCCCTAACTCCCAAGCTATCAGCATTGATCCACTTTTTTAATGCTAATTCTGAGGAAGATGATGATCCGCCTGATCCCCCCTTCCCCTCCACCATGATGGGGTAAGTGGCTCGTTGCTGTGCCACCTGGTAGGTTCTTTTTTTCGTTACTTTTGCTCCCTGCTGCTCGTTTAGTGCAGTCAGGTCACATTTTTGTTTGGTTTAGTTTGGAGTTTCTGTTTCAGTATTGTACATACCCTGGTCGGTGTGCCTCAGGTAAATAAAAATTATCTTACAATATCTAAAAAATGGTGAATTCATTACTGATGCTGTTGATGATGGGTTTTCCTAACTCCCCATTTGAAGCTAGTTTCACAATAAAAAAGTCAATACAAATATTATTAAATCAGGCGAATGACCAAAATTAATGTCAATAATGACCCTGAATATAGACGCATTGAAACAGTGTCACCAACTAAACCCAAAAGCAAAAAACCAAAAAGGACAATATGGCCGTAACAAGAAGAAATTATCTCACTCATGACTAAGAAGTGGGGATAAATAAGATGAAACACAACATCCTGGCCAAGGTATGTCCAATGCAAGATGGAGCTCTCGCATTATAAAGCTTAAAAATGGATGTCATAAATTTAGTGGAGATTAAGAAGCGCCTAACCAGAAGTTTCTAATGAAACTAAATCGCTAATACCACACTTCCCATAGTCAAAATCAATTATTCTTTGCTTTAGTAATTTATAGAGTAGAAATTTAATTTTCTTAATAAATGGTCTTGGGTCACAAATTCACTTGTTTTACTTTAATTACACTTAATTTATCTGCATAGTAGAGATATCCAATAATCAATCTGGGATAGGAATTGATCAGAAGACATCATTATACAGTCTAAAATCTGCTCATAATGGACAATAGAGAATAGGATACCTTGATTATGATAACGTCAGGGAGAGGTTGGTTGATCATTCCCGTTTCTCTTATTCAAGAAGCCAACGTACAAGTTTGTTCCAAGAAAGCAAAATAGTGTGCAAGAAGATAAAGCAAATGGGGCAGATATTAACTGCAATCAGCAACAACTGTTTCACTGGTAGTAATTAAAAAATCAATGAGTATTTCATTACACACTCAATTGCATTAAAATACTCCTGGTATCTAATCAGTATAAACCTAAACTACTGATCAAAAATTAACTACTTTTATCAACCCCGTTAAGAAAGCAAAGTCTGATATGTTGCTTTGGTGCTCACTACAGGGGTGACACCATCAAAAAAATGAGCGATGAGCGTGCAATGTAGCAAGAAATGAATGAAATCAGAAATGAAGAGGATTGCCATGATGAAGATACTCTAAACTTTGGTTTACTTAAGAGGACATCATCAAGGCAAGGCTCATCTCACTGTTACTTGAAGTAGAAGATCTATAACAAGACTTAAGCACTACAAGAAGATTATAATAAGTGAACGAATTGCAGCTGCAAAATTTTTGGTGAAACTTCATCTGTGATGAAAAACATTTTGAGTGGGTCAACCTTAAGACAAGTATACCACACTGAGAATTTTTTCTAGCCAGTACAGGTTTCAAACTCGAAACCTGCACTAGGGTTGAAGCAGTTTTACCAGCCAGGCTAACTACAGAATTTACTGTGAGGAAAATTGGTTTACTTTATACAATAATGAAGGCAAATAACTATTCTATAAAAATGGAAACAGAATAACATATGCACCTTGAATGATTATAAAGAACAATTAAATCAACTAACTCTATCATGTACATTTTTATTCATATTTAAAAGACCTTCATCTCCAAAATAAATTTAACAAATAGAATTTATTTTTAAAAAGAGAAGTTATCTGTCTATAGATACCAATATTGGCACTCAACTGATTGCTGACATGTTTCCATTGTATAAAGTGAATTAGTTGAAAAGGGCCTGATTTTCAACCTTTACTTAAAAAACATATAATTCTGGCGAAGGAATTGTTTCAAGGTTTCCTGGAGATGTATGAGATTAGCATGGATGGTGTGAGTAGTTGCCAGAAAGATCGCCATATTCAAAGTTTTCAAAAGTCATTAGGATTAATAGATATTCAATACTAGATTACAACCAGGACTACCGTGGACTAAGGTTTAGAATATCCTTTTTTCTAAATTTGGAAGCAATTATGACGTCCAAACTATGAAATAGGACTTTTTGTTCATGTTGCTATGGAAGAACAAATTAGTCACCAATTATGCTGCTAATATATTATCAGAAAAGTACAACAGTTGTAAATCGGTGCAATGGACGTGCTTACTGTAAAGATGATGCTACTAAGTTTTTTAGAAATGAATTCTGATTTGACGATGCATATGATTCAAGCCATAAAGGCCATAATGTCCCTAATAAGTTATCAAGGCAGTGCTACTCAACTTACATGGGTAATATAAGGCTTAGTCTAAATAAACTAGATAACCATCTAAGAGAATGATCAAAGATTTCTACGCCACTCATGATAAAAATGAGAAACCCAGAGATATGAATACTAATCTATTAGAACAAACCATGAAAGGAATCTAAATGCAGAAAGAGTAACAAACTTAAGACACATTTATAGTTTCTGTCAGATGGATACTATTGAGAGCAAAGATATATTGTCTAAAGAAACCAACATCACTGTTAACTAGGAGGACTACATTTAGATAGATAAGACAACTATGAAGATGAGATTGTAGTTTGTGCAGGTTAGCATGCAGTAGAGGCACCTTGCGCAGTGTCTGTACGTTCTCAACTATGAGTAGATACTATTGAAGAAGTTTAGGGTCCCAGGCGCCAGTTATCAAGCTGGATCAGGTTTTGCATCCCTTTGGAACAAAAAGTTTTAATCTAAAGGCATACCGCTTACCCAGTTAACTGATATAGAGCATACCTTAGATGAGAGATGGGTAGCGGCAGCCCCCTGTCTGGCCCCCACCCCAAAATCAATCTTTTAGGCCCAAAGCCATTATTATTTGTAACAACATGGAAAAAAATTAGTGCATAAAATCCATAAATCCATTCTCTAATTTAGAAGTGAAGGGAATACAAGTGCCACACGGTAAAAGCCTCCTTCAAGCATAGAACAACAAGTGACGCTCCATGAATTGGAAAGAATATGATACCTGGGATAAGCTCAGGTGAAAATCTTATACCCTGAAATTCGCATATTAATGAAATTATGAAGGAAAAGAGCTTTGGACAGGCGGCAATAGTTTAATGAGTTCTGATCCAAAAAGAAGTCAGTTATTAACATTAACTTTGTAGCCAGTTAATCATTGCAAAATGAACTACTCAAGAATAGTGTAAGCGTGATTCTAATAATTGGAAACCCAAGACTTCATGCATCCTCCTCACCATAATATAAGAACAAGAAACCTTCATTGTGAAGATTGATGGCTTAGTTTTGTACTTTTATGTTGAATAATATAAATTCCAAAGAAATCTCTTTTAATTAGAACTAATAAGAATTTTAAATTTATATATAAAGTTACTTTATTATTATGAAAGATCAAAAACTCTAACCTCTATTTCTCATTCTACCTGGCCAATGATGGGACTAAATTCATGTCTGACTGATTTGATAATAGCAGTATTACTGGTAATGTAAATCCTTGCTGCTACAGGTGTGAGCATGCAAGGAGTGCAGGAATCTGTCCTGTAATTAAACCGTGAATATGAAAGTATCACTTTTTAAAACCAACGCTGATGCTTATGCAATTAAAAACAACGCTGATGATTTTGATAAATATAGCCTTGAAGGAGAGGATATTGCGGAAATTCCATGTATTGAGTAAAAAGCAAGTGGTCAGAACGTTGGCTTGAGAGATGAAGAATTACAAAAGTATGAGGCATCAGAAACGCCACAATGGTCAATTAGAATAATCAAAACTCAAGCCTTTTTTATCACAACTGTCACTAACAAAAGAAGCTAACAGCTAATTTTACACTCATGGGTTTCAATGGTGCAAAACTTAGTTTAAATCTTGAAGTGTAAGCTCCATGTTGAATGAACAATACTTCCCTCATCTCTCCACATTTGGCTCTTTCTCCCAACTTATCCAATAGCTGTGCCTTGTGATTTAGTATGTTTTCATGGGTACTTAAGTACCCACAATGGAATCCAAGTCTTTCATTGGCATGTTGGAATTCTGTAAGAAATATCCTCAAACAACACTTACTTGGCATAGGCCACTTAGCCCACATGGATTGTTAAATCAGTTGCAAAAGAAATTTATAAAACTGACCCAGCAGAGTCTATGCTCTTAATAGAACTCATTAGGATGAATTTGAAGGTTGAATTTTAATTTTTGTTTTTGCAACAGTTAGCAAAAAACAAAATTTTAATCAAGAGATTGATATTCTATATAATCAGATAGGAGTACTATATACAGTTAAAGGAATATATTAAAATAAAAATGATAATTTTCAGCCTAATATCAAATGTTATTAATGGGATTGCTCAGCCATTTATAACAAAATATAAGTATATTTGCTATAATTTTTGGCGATACCATTAGGATGCGCCATAAAGGTCACATAGGTTGAACCCACTGAACAACGGATGGACAATGTGAAGATCATTGGTCCTTCAAACACACTTAAAAATATAATAACATATGGAGTAATTGTCCTGATGACACTTTTATTTATTTAATACTTACAGCAGTTCCTCGCTGTTCTGCTCTATCAAATCTACTAACAACTTCCTTCTTCAATCAACCCCAACTCATTTATATATCTGCAACTTTGGATATAACTGCCCCTTGGATTAAACTATTTAGTTCGCTGTATTCTCATTGGTTTCATGATAGTATTTGCAAAAATCATTATCGCCTTAGTTCAAGCAATCAAGGTAATATTTATCTAATGTTAACATTGCCTTAATGCCTTATTTGTAGGCGATCCAATAATAATCCATTTTATCCCAATATCGCCTCACTTCAAGGCACTTGAATACTCATAATTAATCATCCTAGTTGGCGGATTCTCACCAATCTGCCATAGCTCCTCAGGGATATCATCCAATCATATCAGAATCTCAACATTAAGCCCTTTGAATGGACAATAAGTTTACTATTTTTTATACGCATGGAGGAACTTTGTGTGCACACAATTAATTATTCAACCACTCAGTGGGTCTTTGATGTTGTAAGTATAAATGCCCGTTTTCCCAAAATTATATAAAATGGACCAATCCAGATGTTGGCCAGCTTGTGTTTCCACCTAAACATGTGCTGGTTATGGAACAAAGACATCTCACCTTTTTGGAACTGGGCTAACCCACTATGATGTACCTTATTGACAGCCTGATTCTTGATCTTTTTGGCCAATCTGAAGGAGTAAACTTCCATTTGTAACTTAATCAACATGTCAGCTAAATTAGTCAAGTAATAGTAGGGATCCATTATGCTGGTATCTTCTACACATGCATTAAGAAATCCTGGAAGAGAGTGGGTGTCATTAAAATAGTAATTAAAAGGGACTCTTCTTCATAGTGAAATGATAGATAATGTTATAAACAAAAACAGCGGTAGACAGGAGACAATTCAATCAGAGGGTCTAATAGTTATCAGCTTCTGTAGTATGTTCACCAATGTCCCATTGACCCGTTCAAGCATACCGTTGGACTAAGGGGTGGTATGGGGTTGTCAAAACTCCGCAGATGCCCATTAGCTCATTCAACTTTATAAAGATGTGCAAGGTGAAGTTGGTTCCATTATTGGTAAGAATGAACTGAGGGCAGCCATGTCGTTGATAATACATTCCATTACAAGCTTGACCACTATGACCACCCTAAAATCCATATTGGCCATGCTTCAGCCCACCAGTTCAAGTGTTCAATTGCCACCATAATGTACTTGGTGTAACGCACTGGCTCCTTCCAATGAGCCACGAATGAGTTGGGCAACAGGATCCATGTTAAAGACCATAGGGCTGACAGGACTCCTGATACTACTCTCCTGGTGCGCGCGCTACAAAATTGGACAAGCACCCCTGGGAAACAGTTGCAAGTATACTTAACCCCAGCAACATGCCTTGACTCCAAGACAAGGTATAGAGGGAGGCAATAGCCCTCCCAAGCCCACTCTCAAAGTCCATTTCTTGTTGATTTAAGCCAAACATGGCTACAGTTAGGCAATATCTTTAAGATAAACCCAATTATAAATATATGAATTTTAGGTTCTTTTATTTAATATTTAGCCAAGTTGATAGAAAACAGAACTGAGGAGCCTCCAGCTCCCAGTTCCTTCCCTATATACACATGTTAAAAGCTAAAATAAAATATAATATAAGCTTATGGTGCCAGCTTGAATGATGTTTGGTGTAAACTTTACAGCAGGATCGCGGAATCTTTACTCAATGGTTTCGTGCCAGTTCCATTCCTGAACGGTTCCGCGCCAGTTCCATTTCGAATCCCAATCAAACCGCGAAACTCCCAAGCACCCGTTTCATTCCATTCTTGAGTCAAATCCAAATCAAATCTCAAAACTACCCATTTTACTCGTTTTCCGTTTTGTTCCAACTTGGACGCCCATCTTGCTCCTTGGCCTACTCTAAGCCCCAGCCCCTTAGGCGTCCTTGCCAGAACCAACGCCCCCTCCTCCTCCATACATACAGACACATCCTGCCCTGTCTTACCAAAGATCAGGGCAATGTGATGCTGATGATAGACCTCAACCATCACATCACCCCCCCTAGACAGGAAGAACTCTTGGATTTTCTCAGGACATCGGGCACAATCCCTAGCTGACTGCCATGTGGACTCCTCAATAGGATGACCCACCCAACGTACCAAGAATGAATGACATCCTCGCACCACTTTGGTGTCGAGAATCTCCTCAACTTCATACTCTTTGGCTTCTCCTCCAGCTGGAAATAAAGGAGAAACCCTTTTAGGTGGCTGGCCAAAGAATGGCTTGAGCTGCGATACATGCAACACCGGATGGGCTCTTGACCCTTCTGGGAGCTTCAGCTCAAATGCCACCTCGTTCACCGCCCTCACTACCTGATATGGGCCCAACGCCACCGGCCCCAATTTCCGGCTCCTTACAGGCAAGGCATAGATCTGAGCATTCACCAAGACCCAATCACCTCTCTTGAAAGCTCTACCTTCAGATCTATGCCAGTCCGCCTTCCTCTTCTGAGCCATGACCGCCACCACCAAATTCTTCTTCAGGAGCTCCAGGGTGTCCCAGGTATCTCGCGACAGCTCATCTGCCACTGGATTCCGACCTTGCTCCCTGGCCCCATACCCTCTGGGTGTTGGTCGTGATTTGTGAAAAATGGGGTCATACCCGTGGATGAATGCTTATGATTGTTATAAGCAAATTGAGCCAGCTTCACCCAATATAGCCAGTCATCCTGCCGCCCTGAGACATAGCACCTCAAATATTGCTCCAATATCTGATTTACTCTCTCAGTTTGGCCGTCTGACTGAGGATGGTATGCTGACGAATGGCAAGCCTTGATCTTTAGATTCCCCAACATGTGGAGCCAAAATTTAGATGTAAATTGCGGACCACGATCTGACACAATCTCTTCAGGCACCCCATGTCTGGAGAAAACCTCATTTACAAAAATCTGTCCTGCCACCTTTGCAGAAATGGTTGACCGACAAGGGAAAAACTCTGCATATTTAGTCAGGCGATCCACCACCACCATCAAGGCATCCATCCCCTGTGACTTGGGCAGTCCTGTGATGAAGTCCACACTAACTGAGGACCATGGCCTAGAAGAAATTTGAAGCGGCTTCAATTTCCCCCTGGTGCCACCCGTTGGGCCTTTGCCCTGGCGCAAACCACACAACGCAAAACATACTTCTGCACTGCCGCACCCACACCTCTCTACGAATAGTGACGGTGAACAAGATCTAACGTCTTCTCTTGACCGGGATGACCTGCCAGAGGATGGTCGTAATTACCTGCCATTACCTCTTGTTGCAGACTCTTCACAGGGACCCAAATTCCTCCCTCATGGCATATGATACCACCCCAAACCGAGAATCTCGCATGCCCCCTGCTTACCTCACCTTCTCCTGTCTCTTCTCTTATCCGTTGGCCCAGCTCACATCTTTGCTGTGCAGTCCGGATTCTTCCTGCCATTCCTTCTCTCCATCCCTGGATCGTTGCAAACAGGTTCTGTGGCAACATCGTGGCTGTATTGAACTTCCTCAACTCCTCATTGGAAAACACCAGTACAGAATCACAGCTCAATAAATCTGGCAAGATATTTTGTTTTCCCGGCTTGTATTCAATCCGCAGGTCATATTGAACCAACTCTAAGTGCCACCGGGCTGCCTCTGGTTCATCAGGCGTGGGGACTTATAGTATTCTAAGGCTCGATGGTCCGTTTGGATGACAACCGGCTGCCTGGCATACAATAGGTGGTGTTGCCACTCCCCTAAAGCTGCAATTATTGCCAAAAGTTCCTTATTGTAAACTGGATAGTTGGTTTCAGCTGGTGCCATCTTCCAACTGAAGTAACAGACAGGATGTTCAACCCCATCCTTACCCCCTGCAACAACATGGCTTTAAGTGCAAAATTTGACGCGTCAGTCTCTACCACGAATGGTTTGTTTGGGTCAGGGTGTGCCAGAACTGGGGCTGTCAGCAGACTCGTCTTCACTTGCTGAAATGCCCTCTCCTCAGCCTCCCCCAAACGAATGGCACGTCTCCTGTCAGTCTTGTCAACGGCACAGCCCATTGGGCCAGATCCCTAGAAAACCTCCGCACAAAATTTACTACCCCCAAAAGCTTCGCACTTCAGTCCTATTCTCAGGAGCCTTCCATTCCCGCACCGCCCGCAACTTATCAGGACAGATCGTTATCCCTTCTTGGAGGACCACGTTCCCTAGGAAGGACACCGGTTCCTTAAGAACTCGCACTTGGACGGCTTCAACTTGAAGCCCGCGTTCCTAACCACCTCCAACACACTTCTCACATCCCTCACATGGTCCTGTGCCGATCTGGAAAACACCAGGATGTCATCCATATAAGCAACACAACACCTACCCACTAAGTCCCCCAATACATGATCAATCATGCGCTGGAAAACTGCAGGGGCATTGCGTAGCCCAAATGACATAACCCTGTACTCGAAGTTTCCCAGATGACATTTGAATGCCGTATACCGCTGGTGCTCAGGGCGAACAGGAATTTGATTGAAAGCGTCCACCAAATCCAATTTGGTGAACACCCCACACCCGGAGATCATGGACAGAATGTTCTCCATGAGTGGCATTGGATAGGGGTCAGGTTCCATCACCTCATTAAGGCGTCGGAAAACAACACAAGGACGTAACTCCCTCCCTGACTTGGGAACCAACAGGACTGGCGAAACCACCGGCAACTTGGAAGGCACAATCAAACCCATATCCAGCATCTTATGGACATAATCCTCCAATGCCTCTTGGGCCCATGGATTCAACGGATAGACTGGACAGCCCTTTGGTAACTCAGAGCCTTCCTTGAACCGGAATCCAAATGCAAAATCCCCTGTAGGCGAAAAAGGCGCATCACCTTTAGGCTCAAACACCTCCGCAAAATCCTGATACTCCCTCGACAATCCTTCCACTGGCACACTTGAGGTGATTCCACCCATGTGCTTTACCAACGGACCTTGGGACTGAAACGTCCATTCACACGTCCCCTGACCTCTAGGCGACAACAGAACCTCTCTCTCTTCATATCAAACTGTGGGCAGAAATGGTGCCACCATCTCATCCCCAGCACCACTGAATGTGGCAGGTGAGCTACGGCGTGAAACTCCTCCTTGAATACCTCCGGCCTTGCCTCAACAGGACCTTGGCCTGCACTCGCCATAACGCCATTTTTTTGGAGGCGTCTGCCAACGTCACCCATCCATCCTTCTGTAATGACAATCCCTGGCTTCTTGCCCACTTCTCCTCAACATAATTTTCCCCAGCTCCAGTGTCAATCAAAGCTAGAACCTCACCGCAATCCCTTCCTTCATCCCCCACAAGCACATTGACGGGCAAAATCAGATAGGGATAAGATGAAGTAAGCAGTTTATTTTGAGGCACCGGATTCACTGGCTTCTTGCGAGAAATTATAAGGAGCCTTCTTATTCTGAGCCTGAGGATCCTGAGCGGTAATCTCGATGGGAATCCCTGTCTCCCGCACCTCAACCATACCCTCAGGATTTCCTTGACTCTTCTTTCCTTCCTCCACATAGCTAAACCCCTTAGAACCATGTATGGGCTCTGAACCTGCCCTTCTTCCACCACTCTGTCCTCGGAATCCCCCTGGGGGTCATGCAAATTCCTAATGGGCCCGTACCAAACTCAAATGTCGCTCTACCTGCAAGGCTAAACCCACCTCTTCCTCCAACGTCGCTGCAGGTTTCACCGCCGCCATTGCCAATAATAAATCAGCTTGCATTTTTTGGCGAAACATGCGCAGAAGCTGAGACTCATGTGCCTTTGCTGCTCTTGCCAATGCGCGGAACATCTGGCCATACTCCTCCACTGACTTCTTCCCTTGACCACACTGCAGTAACGCCGCCCAGGCCGAATCCTGCGCCTCATCTGGAATGCTGCACGGTCAATCCAATCCAGACATTCCTCCACTGATACGGGTAACCCTTACTGCTCTTCTAAAAGTTCTTGCACCCAGTTTGACTGCTTTACTGGAAGTGCCAACAGAACCTGACTTAACTGCAAGGCAAACGAATCCTCTCCACCCGCTGCCTTTGTCAAACGTCCCTGAAACTGAACCCGGCTAAACGTCTGGTGGATCAGTTCCAAGTCTTCCGATTTTAAAACTGTGGGAATTCTTCCTTTGTCCTTCCCAGGCCCTACCACTTTCCCACCATCCCGGGACATACACTCTAAAACCTGGTATAATTCATGAAGCAAAAAGGCGGTGGAGAATATCACCATCAAGAGTGTTGCAGTATGGTTATACCACATTGGAAACACAACTTCTTCTGGCACCTCTTTTACTTGCCACCACAACGACAGGAAAGTAAATGAGTTCTGTTTAATGTAACGCACTGGCTCCTTCCAATGAGCCACGAATGAGTTGGGCAACAGGATCCATGTTAAAGACCATAGGGCTGACAGGACTCCTGATACTACTCTCTGGTGCGCGCGCTACAAAATTGGACAAGCACCCCCTGGGAAACAGTTGCAAGTATACTTAACCCCAGCAACATGCCTTGACTCCAAGACAAGGTATAGAGGGAGGCAATAGCCCTCCCAAGCCCACTCTCAAAGTCCATTTCTTGTTGATTTAAGCCAAACATGGCTACAGTTAGGCAATATCTTTAAGATAAACCCAAATTATAAATATATGAATTTTAGGTTCTTTTATTTAATATTTAGCCAAGTTGATAGAAAACAGAACTGAGGAGCCTCCAGCTCCCAGTTCCTTCCCTATATACACATGTTAAAAGCTAAAATAAAATATAAAAGCTTATGGTGCCAGCTTGAATGATGTTTGGTGAAACTTTACAGCAGGATCGCAGAATCTTTACTCAATGGTTTCGTGCCAGTTCCAATCCTGAACGGTTCCGCGCCAGTTCCATTTCGAATCCCAATCAAACCGCGAAACTCCCAAGCACCCGTTTCATTCCATTCTCAATTCGAATCCAAATCAAATCTCAAAACTACCCATTTTACTCGTTTTCCGTTTTGTTCCAACTTGGACGCCCATCTTGCTCCTTGGTCTACTCTAAGCTCCGGCCCCTTAGGCGTCCTTGCCAGAACCAACGCCCCCTCCTCCTCTATACATACAGACACAGCCTGCCCTGTCTTACCAAAGATCAGGGAAATGTGATGCTGAGGATAGACCTCAACCGTCACACTTGGACCTGTTAGCTCCTGTTGGAAGAGGGCCAACTCTCAGGAGAAATCATATGCCAAGCAAAATGTGGTTTTACTAACCGGTATGAAGCCTTATGACAGAATGGCTTTTCCACTGAGTACTGATGGAAACAGGTATTGGTTTCAAGCATGTTGAAGTCCATGCTTTTCCAATAATACTGAGCGCGCAGAAGTTCCATTGTCTTGCGCATGCCACCATGTCTGACTGGTATATATGCACTCATGATAATGCTAGGCCATGTCAAAGAGTGCAGAAAGTTCACTGTAGAACTGCCGATCTGTTTTTACAGTTCCCCATTCCATCAGAAGGTATTTTCTTGCATCTTATTTAATGCTTTTATCACTTGGGGTGGTTCATTGGCGTATTTCCCACTGAGCATCTTACTTTACATCACATCTCTGAGATCCTCTATCACTGCAATGGTTGGCAATCTAGATAAGTAGTCAGCATTCTGATGTTTTGCTCCTAGTCAGTGAAGGATCTCAAAGTCATAAGTTTTCAGCTTTAAAGCATATTATGCTAGATGCCCTTCAGGCTTCTTGAGCTTCTACAACCAATGCAATGACGTATGATCTGTTACAACTTTAAATTTACCCCATGCAAGTAGACACTAAATTGCTCACACACATAGATTACCACTAAGCACTCTTGCTTAATAACGGTATAATTATGTTCATGACAATTCAGGCTTCAACTTCATTATGCCACTGGTTACTCCTCCCACTCCTCGTCTTTTTGAGATAGAATCGCCCCTACAGCAGAATAGGATGCATCCGTCTATACAATGAACTCTTTATCAAACTTGATATTGTAGCACTAGCATTCTGATCAGCGCCATGCAAAGTGTGTCAAAGTAATATTGATGGCGTTCCATCCATTTAAACATGGCATCCTTCTTAAACAACTCAAAAAAAGGTACCCAATAAAGCTGAAGTTTGGGATGAAGCGCAATAGTAGCTGACTATTCCCAAAAAACCTGTATGTCACACTTACTGGATGATGTAGTCATTTTTTGGATGGACACCACCTTAGCTAGATGTAATTTCACCCCATTGGAGTCTACCACAAACCCCAGATATTCCAACTGGTCTTTGGAGAAATTACGCTTATGAGGCTTAAATTTATGTTCACTTCAGCAAGTCGGCTGAATACCTCTTCTATATGATCAAGGTGCTCAAAAAAAGGTTGGGAGAAAACGTTAATGTCATCAAGGTACATGAGGATGCACAACAGCTTCAGATCGCTGATGATAGTGTCCATGGCTTGTTGGAACATAGCTGGGGCATTACACAACCCTTGAGGCATACAGGTTGTCTGGAAAAGCCCTTTGTGTGTGATTATGGCATATTTCTTCATATTCTTCTGTGTGAAACTCAATTTGCCAGTAACACAATATCAAATCCATCTCTGAGAAGTAACGGGCTCCTAATCAATCCAGCGCATCATTAATCTAAGGCAAGGGAAACAATTCCTTCTTTGTAATACTGTTGAACTTCTTGAAGTCTATTACCACCCAGTTGTTACTATTTTTTACGATTAGAATAGGTAAGGCCCAAGGACTCTTGGATGGTTCAAGCATCCCTTTCTCCAGCAATCTATCAATTTCTTTGGTGATAACATCTTCAGCTGCCCTCAATCGGTGGATTGGCTATGATCTGATGGGAGGATGATCCCCAGTGTCCAATCGATGGACCACCCCCAGAGCACACTCTAAATTGTGGTAATTGTGAAAATTTCCTTATGCTTCTTAAATAAACCTATCACTTGGTCTTTTTGCACTTACAATAACCCTATTAAATTCTTTGGTGGTACCACTGTCATTACGCCAGGCCGCAACTTGATGGTTAGACCAAATCCATTCATTGAACTGAACTTGTGAGCCTGAAGGAACTCTTCGACTGGAGTCAATAGTAAGTATGCCACTATTTGGTGTCAGCGAGTTTGCTTTGGTTAAATATGGAGATTTGTTAACAAAACATTGGTCTCCCCATGGCCTGTGAGTATAATTCCTGGAGCCACATGAGACTCAAACCGCGTTTGCTGAAAGGGACCAATGACTTCCCCATAGACCCAGTTAGAACTTCCACCTCCAACTCAGTGTTCACTATGGATTAGTGTTGGAAAAAATAGATATAGGCCTAGAAGTTCAGAGAGATACCCTTAATATTCAAATATCTGCTGAGGAAGGGGCCAAGTCTTGCTTTTTAGTCAATGATAGCGAACTGGAATCACCCCCATCACTATATGCAAGGTTGATATGGCCCATGTGCACCAGATCCTTTGGTACTTCACTAGAGGTAAAGTAAATTTAGATCTGCTGCCCCAGAATTTCAAAGGTCTCCTCCGTCATATCAACAACAGCACCAAAGTGTCACAGGAAAGCAGGTCCAATTAGAAGTCATAATTAATGTTGGGTAGCACTAGGGCTGGAGCTACAATGACAATGGACCCAAACCACAAAGGTAACGCTCTGTACGCTCCCTCAGAGACCGTGCTTTCCGCGCCTGCAGTCCCATGCACCATATGATGTTCCACATCAGGCTTTAATGTCAACTTTGCCATCAACTTAGTAGAAACTATGTTTACTGGAGCGCCTGTATCTATTATAGCACAAACTCTATTTTTCGCTACAAAAATGTCACATTATGTACACTCATAATAAGAAGAATATTGACTGTTTAATGCATGAACATTTATGAGATCTCTTTTCCCAAGGAAGCTCATAATCCCCTCACTAACTTTGGGATATCTTTAATAATAGCATCTACTGGGAGGGCGACGTTTACTCCTTTCAGGGCTGGCTCATATGTGGCTAAATCCAGCTTTTCTGAGGAAGCTTGATCAAACTTTTTGCAGTCATATGGCTTTGGTTGCTCCTGAGGTCCTTCATCCGTCGTGGCCTTACCTTACGCTCATGATAGTACGTTCACTCATCCAACTGGTTGCTGGTATAAAATCCCACCATCATATTGAGGGAATTCCTCTAGATATACTATAATTGATTCAGGTGGGACGTTTGGGGTTGGTATAGCAGAGGTAGAGAGTCCTGTCTCTACTCCGCTCCATCTTTTCCTTGGTAGTATAGATCCTGTTGCGCATAGTGAACATGACGGTTATGGCAACTTTAGGACAGTTGGCCAGGGCGACCACATTCAAAGCAATTAATTCCATAAGAGCTTCGTCCTCAGTTCTCAAAAGAGGGGTTTGGTTAATAGTCTGGTTGCTGACAATTGGCATAGCTAGGGCCAGGTTGATAGGATGACTGTTGTCACTCAGTGTAACTAGGTCCATGTCAGTAGTTGGGTTGCTGACATTTTTGTAAACAGACTGGAGTGGAAATCAAAATTCTGGGGATAATTTGGCCAAGGATGAGGCGAAAGAGTTTAATAAGACCAGGGGCTACTAGGCAGAATGTGGACAGGACGAAGTTTTTACCCTTAATAAGAGGATTCAGTGCAGAGGTATTTTTTCTGCCCTGTATTTGTGGAGGGAAGTTAGCGGATATATGGTGCAAGAACTGAACAGTTTTGAGCAGGGGGACGTCTTGATCAAAAATAGGAGAAATGTCATTTAAAGCTCACAGTATGGCTTCACCGCAGAGGTCATTTCAATGCACATTGGTTTTTCAATACTTCTTCCCAATCAGCACATGAGCTTCTGCCATAAAACGGTCAGCAAACGTCATGAGGGTCTCATTATGGTAAAACTAAAAGTCAAGAACTCCACCTTCCGCTGTGACACTTTTGAGGTTCCCCTAGACAGCCGCAGCACAGTAATTTTTACTTCTTGGTATGTATTGGAGCTGCTTAGAAAATATTAGGTAACTTGATTGACACATCCTACATCCTAAGCAGAAATTAATGGGTTAGCTTTACACCGATCTGAGGCGCCTTCCGCTGCAAACTCAAACCATTTAGAGAAACTAAGAATATGCCTCATTTCAGTCAAACGAAGGAAGTTTATCTATACAGACCTCTTTCTCCCGCTCATAACCACGACCTTTTGGACATACTGAGGAATGGGTTGAGATCCATAGGCGGTCTCTTACTGAGGAACTGGGCCAGCAGATGTGGGGTTGTTTGCTGAATCATAGGTAATGAGGGCCTATTCAGTGGGCAGTACTGCCATCACTTGGGGAGATTGGCTCCCCAATTTGTAACCATATCCAGAGCTGCCCACCTGGGTTTAGTAGCTCATGCCAGCGTATTTTCCTCTCATATAATTCTCCCTGAAGAGCCCCTTAGCGTTCTTCCTCTTCCTAATAAGAGGGCTGGGAGATAACATTAAATTTCCATTCAGCACAATGCAGTCATTCAGTAGTGTCATCTAAGCAACTAGAGAGTTGCTTGTTTTGTTGTCCAGGATATGCATTTGGCTAAACGTGGTGTTGAGCTGGTGCATAACGTCATTCCGTTCCTATAGAAGTCATCATGTTTTTGAGCACCACATCTAAAGCAAGTTTGAGTTCCTCATATGCATTTGAAGTTGTGTTTTTTGAAAATTCCCCTTCAAAGAAGGCCTGATGTGACATGGCTGACAACTGGAAATTTTTAATTTTTTAGTATTTGATAATGGGACCCCTATAGCGAGCAACACTTTTATAATTTTTCACAATACCATTAGGATATGCTGTAAGGGTTGAACAGGTTGAACTCATTAACAATGGGCTGATGATTTGAGGATCTTCAGCCTTCAAACACACTTAAAAAATATAGTAAAATATGGAGCACTTGCCCCACAGACACTTCTATTATGTAACAAATACAGAAGTTCCTTGCTGTTATGCTCTATCAAACCTACTAACAACTTCCTTCTTCAATCTCCCCATCTCACTTATATATCAGAGATTTTTGATGTTACCATTTCCTTGGATTAGATTATTCTTTTCAGCCGTAATCTCATTGGTTTAGGACAAAATTCTTAGATTCTCTATTGCCTAAGTTTGAGGTAATCTAAATAAAATTTGTCAAATGTTGACATCACTTTAACACCTTATTTGTAGGCGATCTAATAAAAGATCACTATATCCCAATATTGCCTCATTTAAAGGTGCTCAAATATTTGTAATTATTCATTCTAGTCGGCGGATTATTGCCAATCCGCCATAACTCTTCAGCTCTTATCTTCCAGTCATATCATAATCTCAGTACTGAATAAATTCTTCTCATAGTGTTGCAAGTGCTCTTTAAACGTGTAGCTGATCCTGTTGTAGCTTTCAGATAGAGGACACTGGATAGCTTGAGATTTTCAAAGATTCGGTCCATTGCTTTTCAGAAGGTGGAAGGGCTGGTTCATAGTGCCCGTGGCATCCTTGTAAGTTTGAACAATCCTTGACTGTTGATAAGGGCTCATTTCTCTTGATCCTCAGGAGAGTGTCCATCTGCTAGTAGCCATTGGCCATCTCCATCTCTGAGAGGTACTTTAATTCTCTTAATCGCTTCAAAGCATCATTTACAAAAGGAAGTGGATATGGATCTTTCTTAGCAACTTTATTTAACATGTTGTAATCCATAACCTTAAATTATGTTTTGTTCTTCTTGCATTCCAGAAGTAGTGGCAAATTCCACAGGCTCTAAAGGGTCTGATTAAGTTGGCTATGGAGATCTGATTTAACTCTTTATGTGATAACACTGTTTTTGGATTTTGAACATTGGTACAGTTTAGACTTGAATGGGATGGCAGAATTGGTCTCCTCCTATGAACCTCTCCTTTGCGCAATTTGCAATCATTTGGTTAATTGCTGAAGATGCCGTTGAACACATCCAGGAGCTTGTCTCATTATTTCTTCTTCTTTTTGGTAGCACCCAAAATTTAGGTCATTGAAATCTCCAACAGCATTTAATGATTTTGATGGAGTCACAGCTTGTCAATCTGGCTGGGTATCGGCTTGTCTTTATTTAACATTGATTGTTTGGGTAGTGATGTTTCCCAATATGACATTCAGTTCTCCGGTGTATTTGGTACCAAAGAACACAGGCAGTACTCTTGGCTCCTGCTCTCTAATCCCATTGTAAATTTAGACTTTTAATATTGAATTTAGGGTATCTTCACATTAATCTATGTAGCATACGCTTTATTAACCAGGTCTAATCTTTATGTCCTCAATTGGGCTCATTTAATGGCCTTCTTCTGCGCTAACTGTGGAAGGTAGTTGTTTAATGCCCTTCTCCTTAAGCATGTTGTGTATTGGGTAGATTGACTAATTTAATTTCACCAAACTAGTCCTCTGCTTGTGCAACTTGGCATCTTCGTTCTTAAAAAAGTGGCATATGGTAGCTGAGTAAGCTCACGGTACTGGTAGTGAAGTCAATCTTTGCACCAAACTTTAGTAGAACTGAGTACCATCAAGAAATTGTAACGATTGTTTTATATAACAACTGCTGGAGAAGTCAGAACCATGCACCCAAAAACGTAACTGCAATGCTGACTAAGATCCTAGTGCGCATTTGAAATCTGGTCCAACTGTCTAGTACTTGAAATTGTAGTCTATGTTTGGGATAATCTTAAGTTTCTTCATCAACTTTGAAAAAAATATTGACAAGAAATTTGAAATTCAGTACAGGCAAGGCTTAACACTCTGTATCATCACTTTGACCTTTATAAGCTCTTTCTAATGGGGGAATCTTCACTAAAACATCAGTGACTGATAATTTAAACTGCTTTAGAGCACTCTCTCTCTGTGTTGTGTCCTTAATAAAATCCTTGGAATCTGGGTCTATAATCTTAAAGGTAGACTTCACAAGCTGTTCTTTTTATTTAGCAATGTTAATGATTATGGTAGTTTGAGTGGCCTGTGCCAAGTAGGCATCGTTTGATTCAATTCTGTCAATTCCATTCACTCATAGTCAAGTAGGTACACCCACCACAATAGATGCCATAAAATTTAGTATCCTGCACTAACAAAGTATCAATTTTCTAATTGTCTATCCATTTACTGTGTCGATCCATTCAGTTCTTTGCATCTGTTGCATCTTTAGTAAGTTTAATCCTTCTTCCCAATAGCATTCATCTGACAAGAGCGCTAAAACTATCACAGTTTATGGCACTTGTAGAAGGTAAACTCTCCAAGGCTGTTAATTTACTGGGTTTGGAGTCTTATCTTTAAGGCTTTTGGTCTTATCATAAGTGATAAACAGTTTTGATAATTCTTCAAGGAGTGTGTCATGATGCTAGTGTTTTATTTTATAGGTTCCTTATACATCAATTGAGGCCTTCTTAATGGCCTTAAGTGACATCGCGGTTTTGATGGCAAAATTATGTGCATCTTCAAAGCAGGCTGTATTTCTAAGGAACTCAGTAGCTCCATTTTCGCGGTTGGTAGATCCAAGGTTGCTATTATCCATAGCTGCTGAGCCTTCAATTAACAATAAGCGGCATAGTAAGTGACTGACTTATTCTTCCCTACTTTATGAGCAAGAGGTCTTGGTTATTGTCCTGAAAATCTTGATCACTTCAAACTCTGACAGGGGATTTTATTTTCACTTCACCGCAGGTTAATCCTAGGCATAAACTTGCACTGAGAATCTCCTGAGTCTTTTGACTCATGTTGCCTTGTACATTGTGTGCCTTCTAGCAATCACTTGTGCCATCCATACTGTTTTTGTATAGCTGTAGGTTCATGCGTTGGCTCCTCGCCAGGTGTATACATAGTATTGAAGTAGAGCTAAAGTTTGGGTTCTCATTATGTTCATTGGAGCAACATTTAATTGAGTAGCTAAGATTGATGTCTCTACCCAAGTAGCTGGTCAGATGATTAGTATCTGTATGTGGTACATTCTGCAGTTGAGCTTTCACCTCATCAAGATACTTGTAAAAGGTGTTCAGCATGAAATCATGATGGTCTAAATGATCTTCATTGTCAGAATCCCAGCTGAATAGTGGATTCAAATATGTCAGATAATGGGAATCGATCCTGAACCAACCATAAGGCCCTCAATTCTGTCAGGGATAATCTCCGATGAAATCTGACAGCTATTAAGGTTGGTGATCAATCCCAAAACATCCACAAGCCCAAACTTCTGTTGGGGATCATCTATGACTAAAGTTAACTTTGATCAAAAATTGGCAATCAACCCCAACTGATACACCAGAAACCTGCTCGCTCAGATTCACACAACGTCAGGGATCAAACCCAAGCAATGATGTGAGCTCTATCAGATCAAATGAGTTAATTAGGGCTTGTAACAAAAACCCCAATCTGTTTATCTATTAGATATAGGTTTGAATGGCTTAGATGGTCCCTGATCAAATTCCTCAATTTCTCTTAGATGTGGGTATTGAATAATAAACTTTACACTTTTCCTCCCCTTTCACAATTTTAAAATTGTATTTATTAAGAATTAACATACCAGACTTGATATCTGGATTAAAGCAAGACTTCTTGACCAAGAAAAGCAACCCTAGTATGAAACCAACACCCTTGAACTTTGGGTCATCTAGCCCTCAAACAATAAAAAGGATCCATGGTACTAACCTGTTATCCCAAAAAAACTGGTGCTCCCTGCCAGGTGCGCCCTGAGTTTGTTGTAAATAATATAAAAAAAAACAACAGAAAATATGGATAATAACAATTCTGTTTTGTAAAACTCTTTAGATTGTAAGCCGCCTATATCAGTGACTGGGCAATTAACATGAATGTTGGGTAAACGTGACCAACCACAAACTTTTTTTCCCTCTTCTACAGTAGTAACCTTCCATGCTCCATCTGTCAGCCAATATAGCTTTCATCTGTCCGACATCATGGAGGCCCTCCTGTAATGGACAAGTTTGTCTCGTTCATTACATTCTGACTTGGATTCAGATTTTCTGAATCTGAGTCAGATCGCTTTAAAAACATTTTTGGTTTTGTCATTTCAGACATTGGGTTGTGCCTCACCTGAGCTTTAAATTAGGCTTGTGTGAGCCTAATTAATAGCTTGGGTGAAGTCCCAAAGCGCTGCCCTTATAAGGCGCGCATACCCATTTCCAAAGTTCACTTCAGGAAATTAACAAAGACCCTAGCATTCCCTTCCTGGGGAGCATTGTCAGTTGCTTCCAAGATGAGCTCCAGTCAGTGGGCGCCTTAGTTTTTATGTTCCAATATAAAAATAAAAGGATGATTTGGGGTTTGCATACCTCGCATACCTGTGGTCTTTTTTGGGTGTTCCTGTTTCGAAGAGCTTTCATGTGGTTGGGTAGGACCAACCATACAGAGCACTTACATTGACCACCAATGAGAGGTGAATTTTTGGCTGCTTGTAGGTGCCCTAAACCTCTCCCTACTTGGTCTGGCCATTTTGGTTGCTTGCTGGTGCACTAAACAATATGTAAAACTATATGGTGGATGGAACTGGGGTTCTTCCATCCATTACATTATTTTCTAAAGTCAACTTTTGTACTTTGCTGCCGATCCTCAGTTTGAACTGACCTCAGTGGCCACTTGGTCCCAGTTGTTGAGGAACCAGCACTGGTGGGAGCCTGTGACTGATGGCCAACCCAGGACTTGAAGTGACCGTTGGTTCAATTTCCTGGTGGGGCCTCCCGCTCATCAGGGATTGGTAACATTGAGGGGGTCCTGTCCCAGCAGGGCTCCCTCACCCCTCAGATGGCCCTCCTGGAAAGGGGTCAGACGTTTAGCCACACTGGACCACATGCCCCTCTTGCACTTCCTTGGTGAAAGTGCCTTCCTGGTCGGGATGGGAAGACCGTCATCAACAGGAGCCTGGGAGGGGGCGCAATACAGCCACACTGGGCGTGCCTCCTCATGCCAGGTGGGCTGATTCCGGCAGCCCAGTGGTGATTTGATCCTGCCATCTGTGTTTCTTCAAGGAACTCAGAGTTTATCCAGGCTAATTTTCCTGGGGCGAGTTACCTCGAGCCCCAGGAAGCCCTCAGTGTGTTGGCCTTCTGCTGAGGGGCCCCTTCTTGGTGAGGGGTTTCCTCTAAGTGGGGGTGATGTAATTGCTGAGTTCATCTCATTCGTTACATTCTGATTCAGATCCAGATTTTCAAATCTGAGTCAGATCACTTTAAAACATTTTTGGTTTGGTTGTTTTGGACATTGGGTTGTGCCTAGCCTGAGCTGTAAATTAGGCTTGTGCGAGCCTAATTTATAGCTTGAATGAGGTCCCTGAAGCGCTGCCCTTATATGGCGTGTGTGCCCATTTCTGAAGTTCACTTTGGAAATTCTACAAGGTCTCTCTAGCATTCCCTTCCTGGGGAGCATTGTCATTTGCTTCCCAGATGAGCTCTGGTCGGCGGGTATCTTAGTTTTTATGTTCCAGAATAAAAATAAAAGGATGTTTCAGGGTTCACATACCTCGCATACCTGTGGTCTTTTTCAGGTGTCACTGTTCTAAAGAGCTTTTGCGTGGTTAGGTAGGACCAACCACATAGAGGACTTACATAGCCCACCAATGAGAGGTGAATGTTTGGCTGCTTGTTGGTGTCTTAAACCTCTCCCTATTCAGTCCAGCTGTTTTGGTTGCTTGTCAGTGCACTAAAACAATATGTAAAACTATATGGCAGACGGAACTGGGGTGTTTCCGTTCATTACACCTCCAACTCCTCTTATCTAGAGCCTTCATCTCTGGGGGCCAAGCCAGTAGAAGAAGAGCTCTTGCCATACCAGCCCCTAAGATGAACTTAGTCTAAAGTTCCTCGCTGAATATAAAACAAGAGGAGCTGGATGTACGGAATGCTACCTGCATCAATTTGTACATCCAACTTTATACCATTTACTTCAAGTAGTGGGGTTTCATCATGATGAAATACTACGCCACTTGCAGCTATCAGAGACCATACACTCACAGTTCATCTAACTCTATCAATCTGCTTCTCAGTTCAGCAATGAAAACTGAACCGCTATTGTGGAAAATCAGCAGTTTATTTTTAAAATATATGATGTGCTTAACCGGTTGGATCAAGGAGTCATGAGTCTCACTTGAACGGAACTCACAACTCGTTTTAGTCAACTAGAGGTTGTTATCTATAATCAAGTTCTAGACTAAAACTGCAAAGTGCGCTCTGAGTTTGATAACTTTATCACTTTTGTTGTTGAACGCCTCCAAACCTTGGATGAAATGATCTACGAATTATTAGAATACCAAAATAGTTTCTATAACTCTAGGTTTCAAGGAGGGATTGGTGAGCATGGACCTTCTGGTTATGATGACCAAGAAGGTGAGCAAGGACCCCTGGTCGTGATGGACAGGATGGTGAAAGAGGACTCCCTGGTCATGATGGGCAAGATGGAGGAAGGGGACCCCCTGTGCCCAGAGGTCCTCTGGGTCCCAGTGGTGACCCTGGAATCCCTGATGAACGCTCGCAGGACTTAAAACAACAAATAAAAACTGGGTGTCCAATTAGGATGCGTCATCCAAGGAGCCCAACTTACTTGAGATAGAGTTCCCCGCTCTCCCAAAGTTTTCTTACCTGTTCATCATGAATGCCTCGGGACCTTGGTCACCCTACCTCCTTTGGTATGTGGATTGGAGAAACGAGTTCTAACCACTGAACATCATCAACTCGACATCCAAGCAGATAATACTTTTCTAATAAAAAGAAACACGCCAATTAAACAACTTGTTGCCACAAAATTGGCTCTCAGTGCTGCTCACGAATGAGTAGATCTCATAGTTGACAATCTTAATGATTTTCGGAGAAAATTAGATGTGTACAACCTCAAGCATATTCCCATGATACTGCCATATAATTAGGGGAAAGCGCTGTCCTCATATCAGTTCATGCCGTTCATCTTCTGTTGGAGATACAACTAAGATGACTGAAATACTCCAGATCGAGATTCAATATCTTGGTCTATTGAAATAGAAAACCAAGACGAGTATTTCCAATTCTCAATTTGGCCAAAGAAAGAATCTTTGGAGTTATTGACCTCCTACGATGGTGAGTCTAACTAATCTGAAGAAGCTCAGCCATTTAAGACAACCAAGAATTCCAAAATGACCAATCCTTTCAAAGGGGCTAAGCCCTCACTAAGAAGGTCAATGACATCAAACAAGAACTCTAATAGACCTGATCATCACAAACCTATTAATAATAATGATAATCAATGATATTGGCCCTCTGGTAGGAAAGATCTTACCACGGGTGAATCACAGAAATCCTTACAAAGAACCATGAAATTTTCCCCTATAAATATCTCTGGTTTTTAATTAATATAGTACCTCAATTCTCGTCTTGTATATCTAATTTTGGTCTATTTCATACATGATTCTTTATATCCAATTGACATTATCTATAGCAACGGAACTAATTAACTTTGTTGCAATTGATTCAATCTTCGCTAGAGCTACGGAACTGATAATTTTGTAGCCTTTGTAGCGCCTGTTTATCATAATTTCTCACGAAATTCCAATACTGGTACTTTCTGCCAGGTCTGCTTCTGAGGCTACCTGATAAAAACATACTTTCACAAAAATCAATATGTCTAGTGAAGAGAGTACCTCTTTGGAGGAATCTTTGAGTATCACCTGATGGGTACACTCAAACTGGCAAGATTTGCCTTCAGCTAATATCAATAATCTACAATTTCAAGCTTTAATGGACATAGCCATCGAAGGCCCTGACCAATCTAATTATCAGATTCAAGCCGCAAATGTTGAAGAAACCGTTAAAAGCTTGTTAAGAGGGGCTATCCAGCCTGGTGCTCACCCTAATCATGCCTGAGCATCTAAAGTAGCTGACAACATGCTAAACCTTTATAATCAAGCGGCGTTACAGCCAACTGAAGCTGGTTTGGCTAGAACTGAGCAGTATCTCTGGCATTATGTACATCCTGCTATTCACCTTTTTACTTCAGATTTTGGGGTTAAATCATCTTGAAGTGCAACGCCAGTTGATGCTAGCGCAACCAATTCACTCTCAAATATCTCCATTTTATAAAAACAGCATCCAACTTTGGAATGGATAATCGAAAGGCCATTCTTGATAATAAAAAATTAATTCAACGAGATTCATAGCCAGTTGGTGAAAATCAATAATGGGGTTATGGGATACATCGGACAAGAAGTATCTCATCAAGTAGTAATGCAACTAACCCTATTCACCACCGGAATACCTCCCTGGAGGATGAGATTAAGAGACAACTTGATCAGTTGTGGTCTGAACATGAGAAGAGCTTGGGGGAGCTTAATGGGTTAACCAAACATCTTGTCCAAGTGGTGGGTAATATCAGAGAAGGTAAATCCAGCCCTGTTGGTCCTCCTGGATCACCTGGACCACCTAGTTCCCCATTGGTAACCCTGGGACCTCCTGGGGAATGTGGTCCCCCTGGTCCAGTGGGTCAACAAGGCCCGCTGGGACCATCAGGTAGAGATGGGTCACAAGTACCCCCGGGACCTCCTGGTCCCCATGGCTCCTCGCTCCAACGTCTGATTCTGAACCCTCGATGCTCCTAGTATCTCAATAACAAGTATTAGAAACACAGATATGAGCCATAGCTCAAGGGTGTTTCTTATCCTTGGAAGGTCGTCTGACTGATCGTGACTATTCTTTGATTAATTTAATGGATTGTGTTGAGGATGCGCATTGGCTATCTGATGCTAACCAAACTACTAAAGAAACCCGGTTTGCTTCATTGACAGCGTCCATTGAGCGGTTGGCTGCCAAATGTGAGATACTTGAGACCAAGAAAACAGAGATGATTACTGCAATTTTCAACTTAACTGAGCTCCTATGAATTCCCATCTTACCAATGGGTTTAAAGTTTACAAGACGATTTGAACCTCTTGAGACAACAAGTTGACTGTGTTCCACCTCATACCCATTTCACAGAGTCTGAACCTTCCAATGCTGGACTGGTCACAGTATCGGGCATACACATCTAGAACACTGAAGCCATCTTTTATAAACCTACCTTCAAGGATAAGTTTGAACCAGGTGAAGGTAGCAACCACTCTTTTCTTTTCGTTTATGAACGCGCAATTGATGGAGCTACTGATCAAAAGAAGGTCCGCCATATCACCTCTTGCCTAAATCAGTTTTTTCAAGAGATCATGGTTCCTCATCTTTTTTTAGTACTAGATGGTATGGTTCCTCATCTTAAGGTTTGCACTATGTGGGCTCAAGTGAAAACCGATCTCAGAAAGGAATTTGGGAGTGATCAAATCCTTTCCAACCAAAAGCAAGCCTTTATGAGTATTCAAATTAAACGAGGAAAGTCTATCCAGGAATTCGCTAAATGATTCTATCATGAGGCCCAGACACATGCTACGTGTGACCAGATTACCATTGATGATGCTATATAAGCTGTAATGAGTGCGTTCAGTTCTTGCACTCAGTTACTACTACACTTAAATTCACTTGAAAGAAAATTTTGGCTCCATTATTGACATCAAAGAAGAGCTTATGGAGAACCCTAATGGGGTGGTACATCTGACCTAACCTAGTAATCCTCGTTCTCACATCCATGCAATGCCACCTAAACCTTAATTTAAACCAAAGAAGGAGCCATGTACTTATTGTGGTCTCATGGGCCATGTGGTGTCTCAAAGTTGGAAAAAAGCAAGTGGATAAATCGAAAAAAGAGGAGTCAGCATAGGGCATGAGGCTCCCTGTGCTGACCTACCTCAGGAGCCTTAGTCAAAACCTTCCAATTTTTCTTTAGATTGTTATGTGGTATCTGCTCCCAATGAGCTTGATATCCCCTGATGTATTATACAACAAAGACTCTATTTCTGCTTATGCTTCCTCTTTTTCTTCTAATTCCATTCAAACGATTAAACCCTCAGTATTCTAAATCCCAAAATTTGGTTAGATATAACCCAGGTGGAAGTCATTATGCATAAGGTGAAAGTTTTGACTATCATTGATATGGGATCACCCATCAATGTAATCTCGTCCAAACTTATAGAGAAAATCAAATTTGCTCCAGACCTGAACCATTCCCAAGATTAAAGAACTGCTGGACCTTCCTACATTAAATCTATAGGAGCTTATTCCTCTCTTCCAATGCATATTGGAAAGTTGGTTGTGTCAGCCCCTGCAGTGGTATTGGATAACAACTGCTATAATCTGCTCTTAGGAACTAAGTTTCTCACCGATTTTGATGCAATAAACAGTCTAAAAGACAAATACCCTTCTTTAATTGGTTACCAAGTACCTTTAAACTTACACAATGTTCCCAATAGCAAAGGCAAACTCAAACGATGTGTTTGCTTACTGAATTACCCCACTTCTATCTCACATCTCAAATACTGAATCCTGGGTCCCAGGACTATACTTCCACCTCCATCTGCTTGTGCCTCTGAGGGCATGCCATTATATTCTATCTCTCCAATTACTATTCCCCCCAAAGCTCAAATTATTGTTGATATGGGCGTACAAGTACTTGACCCCCTGATCATGTATTAGAGATCTTTGGTCACCAAAATCCCTCTCATTTGGAGGCCTTACCCTTCCTGGGTATCCTTGATCCTGCCTATGATGGGACTGTTTCAATTCTACTGGCTAAACTCACTTCCCAACCTATGCGATTGAATTAAAATAATCCCATCGCCTATGTGCAGCCTACTCATGTGAATGACATATTGTCCGCCTTGGGATGTGGAGATTTATGCGAATTTGAGCTGGAAGATCCCCCATGGTTGCTCAAATTGATGTCATATTTGGGGATTCACTTAATTCAGATCAACAGCTTATAGCTGAGGCCCTGATTGAAGAATATGCGGATATTCTTTCCCAGGTCCAGGGGATTTTGGCATAATTAAAGAGGTACAAATCAGGTGAAAACTTTGGACACTCCCCCTATTCAAGCTCAACCATATCACAAATCCAAAGTTGAGGAGGCCCAAGTCTCAGTGGAACTGAAACAACTCCTTGAGGCCGGGGTACTAACGCCTTATAAGAGTCCAAGAGCTTCTTCTCTACTACTCATTTAAAAAAAGGATGGGGGTCACCGAGTGGTTATGGACTATCATTGGCTCAATGCTGTTACTCAAAAGAATTCTTATCCTTTACCTCGCATAGATGATTCATTGAGATTATTGTCTGGATCACAATACTTCTCTGCTATGGACCTTGCAATTGGTTATTGGCAAATTGATCTTGCCCCGGAAGATCATCAAAAATGTGCTCTAATTTTTAGTGAGGGGCTATTTGAGCCAACTCATATGCTGCAAGGGCTTTGCAATGCCCCTGCTACTTTTCA
This sequence comes from Massospora cicadina, assembly GCA_022478985.1. NCBI lineage: Eukaryota > Fungi > Entomophthoromycota > Entomophthoromycetes > Entomophthorales > Entomophthoraceae > Massospora > Massospora cicadina. Next base: position 117,457 of record JAKSZP010013377.1, read on the forward strand.
ACAAGCCATGGATGGCTTGTTTGGGGATTTGAAACTTTCTTGTGTTTTAGTTTATCTAGATGATGTTACTGTTTTTTCACGCACTTTTAATGAGCAGTTTGGCTCATTTGAAGGAAGTTTTTGGCTGACTGCGTCATGCCTCACTTAAACTTAACCCAATGAAGTGTGCTTTTTTAAAACTGAGATGGAATTTTTGGGACATAAAGTTATTTGTTAAGGTATTTTACCCTTATCTAATAAGATAAAAGCTATTTCAGACATGCCAGTTCCCAAAAGCTTGCGCAATATCCAAGTGTTTTTAGGGATGGTTGGTTAATATTGACAATTCATCCCCCATTTTGTGGAGATTGCAGAACCTTTAGTTTACCTTTTGCATAAAGAAGTCCCTTTTTTATGGGAAGCATCACAGCAACAACTTTATCTGTTGTGCCAAGCCTTAGTGATGCCCCCATCTTAGCTCATCCTAACTTTTCTAAACCTTTTGTACTATTTTCTGATGCCAGTGTGGTACTATTGGTGACATTCTGGCTCAACATGATACCAACCTTATTGATCACCCTATCGCTTACTATAGTAAAACCCTTTCTAAGGCCAAATGCAATTATAGAGTTACTGAAAGAGAATGTCTCGCTGTGTTGTTTTGTCATTAAGCATTTTCGCCCATATCTATATGGCAAGCATTTCACTATTGTAACGGATCATGATTCCCTGAAGTGGTTACAACAAATGAAGGATCCTGATGGGCTTTAAAGTTCCAAAAGTATGACTTCACTATTCAACATCGTGCTGGAGCTATACATCAAAATGCTGATGGCCTTTCTCAATTGCCTATCTTAACGTTATTTTCTGCAGAGGAAGATCGCATTTATGACCTAATTGGTAGACCTGAGCTCTGGTTACATGAATCTAAGGATGTTATCTCTAAGCTACAATCCTTAATAGAAGACACTCAGGTTAAAGAAGGTTCATTATATAAAAAAGTCAGGATCTAAGTGGTTGCCCTTTATTTGGCCCTCTGTGAGGACTGATACTATTATGGAGGCCCACCAAGCTGTAGGTCATGGAGCTGTTGCTAAGACACTACAGTGGTTAAAGAATCATTGTTACTGGGATAACATGATGGAATCTGACACGATGTGCTGGAATCTTGTCTTAAATGCCAACAACAACGTGGTGGGAATCTGAAATTCCAACACCAAATTGTGCTACCTTCCAAACCCTTTTCCAACATGAGTATTAAATGTGGTGGGTCCTTTCCCTATGGCCACTAATGGACATCGATATATTTTGTTAGCTATTGACTATTTTACTAAATGGATTGAAGCTATTTCAGTTTCTACGGTTACCATCAAGGTTACAACATCCTTTCTTTTCAATCAAGTTTTCACTAGGCATGGTAGCCCAAAAGTCCTGTTATTGGATAATTGGACCAACTTCATTTTCTCAGGTGGTAGCTGAGCTTACCGAACTAATGGGTACTTATTAGTATTTTATGACCTCTTATAATCCTTCTACTAATGGTGCGGTCAAAAGGGCAAACGGTACCCTTGTAGCCATTCTTCAAAAGATGGCCTCCAATGATCTTAGTAGGTGGAACCTTTACTTGCCTAGTGTGATGTTAGCTTATAGAGTTAGCTATCATAGTATCATTGGAATGTCTCCTTTTAAAGCTTTATATGGTCGGGAACCTAATTTTCCTCAAGTTTACAACCTATACTTGAAGAGGCTACCCCGAAAACTACTGATTTAGCTATGAGGAGATTAGCTGATGAAATCATCTGATTACAAGCATTAGCTTCAAGTTCCTTTGCTACTACCACCTTGAAGGAAGGTACCAGAACTAACGCTGGTAGACCTATGTTACCAGAATATCAAGTCAGAGATCTTGTATTTTCTACCACCATAGGCCGGGAAGAGGATTTACAAATTGGACACCTTCTGGTCTGGTCCTTATCATATTAATTATCATTGGGGCTATGGATTTTCCATTGCTGCTATTGATACTGATACTGTTATAAATAGAGTGCATAGTAAGTTTTTTCGCAAATATGTGCCCCCTAGGCAAGATCTTGAGGGGGGCATTGGAAGAGATACAACTAAGATGACCAAAATTACTTTAGATTGAGATTTGATATCTCGGTATAATGAGATTGAAAAATCTAAAACAAGTATTTCTGATTCTCAATTTGCCCAAAGAAAGAATCTTTGGAGTTATTGACCTCCTACGATGGGTGAGTCTAACCAATCTGAAGAAGCTCAGCCATCCAAGACGACCAAGCAATCTGAAATGACCAATTGTTTTGAAGGTGCTAAGCCCTCGCTAAGAAGGTCAATAATATCTAACTAGAGCTCTATTAGATCTGATCATCACAAACCTTTTAATAATGATGATAATCAATGATATCGTTCCTCTGATAGGAAAGATCTTACCACGGGTGAATCACAGATATCCTTGAAAAGAACCATGAAATTTTCCCCTATAAATATCTCTGGTTTTTAATTAATATAGTACCTCAATTTTCGTCTTGTATAGCTAATTTTGCTCTATTTCATGCAGGATTCTGTATATAATTGGCATTATCTATAGCAACGGAACTAATAACTTTGTTGCAATTGAGTCCATCTTCACTAGAGCCACGGAACAAATAATCTTATAGCCTTTGTAGCGCCTGTTTATCATAATTTCTCACGAAATTCCAATATCCTCCAACTCCCCAATGTGGTACACTTAAACCTTTGTTCAAAGAAAAATATGTCCCCATAGAGGGAAGAATTTTCTCTCCCTTACATTGCTATGAAATCATATGGAGGAAGCGACTGAACATCAATGACTCAAACATTTGACTGTCTTAGCCATATGGCTCAAGAAATTATGGTCCCCATCTGATGAGATTCTGTACTTGGACCAATGCCAAATCTTCTTTGCTTCAGGAAATTGGGACTGGCTTAACATTAACTAACCAAAAACAAACCTTTATGGGTATCAGCCCTAATTGAGGGGAAACTATCAATGAATTCGCCCACTGATTTACCTCGAGGCTCAAACTCTGGTTAAGGGAATCATCTAGCGTTAGATGATGCCATCACCTCTGTGTTTTCAGCATATAAACATATGCCTAATATCTTACTTTATATAAATTGGTGAAGTCTATCTTAACGTCCTTCCTCCACATTAAAGAGGCTATATTGAAAACTTCATCCAAACTACATAAACCCGTCAGTCCATCTTGTTTTAACACCAATGAGTTCCAGCCCCAAGTATTAGCCGTTACCCTCTGATTCGCCTAACCCTGAATTATACTGCACTCAATGCAGAAGAAACAACCACACTATAGCTGACTTCTGCATCTTTCAATGTTTGTCAGAAAAAGATCAGTTATTATAAGGCTTGAGGCTCCCTATGCTGTTGGAAAACAAATGCCTCAAGACCATTGCTCTAGTTCTAGCTGTATCTTCAGTACTTTCAGTATTTTGTGCTAGCTGCCCCATCAGAAGTTGAAGCCCTCTTTATATTCAAAGGGATAAAAATTTCCAGCTTTCTTACTTTTATGTTGGTCAGTTACACAAACAAATTTTGGTGGTCAGTTATTCTATAGAATTCCAAACATTGGCAGATAAAACTTTTATATGTACTGAACAACCCTGGGCTTGGCCACTGCAGAATCCTCTGCTTGCTTTAATGAAAATTTCTAATGACAGTATATTGTATATTAACTCCCAATTTGGATCGTTGGTGGTTTGAGTTGAAGTAGTCTTCCATAAGCTAAAGTCCTGGCAGTAATTGACACTTGTTCCTGGTTAACGTTATTTCCTCCTGACTTATACAAAAGATAAAAATGTCTCCAGATTTGTTTCATGAAGCCAAATAGGGGACGGCTGGTAGTCAGTCTTCCAAGCTAGTAGGAGGCTACTCTGCTTTACCCCTTCATTTTGGGAAGATATTAATTACTGCCCCAGTCATTGTGCTAGAAAACGATAACTATGAGTTTCTTATTGGGGTCCAGTTGATTCAGGAGTTTAACTTCATCATTAACCACAAGGAAAATACCTATTCCTATTAGGGTATCAGATTCCGTTATTATTTGAACTCCCTGTCAAAAGTAAAGGAGCCCCTCAAAACGAACGAGTTTCCTCAAATACCCATCCTCCATCTGCAAAATTGAATATCAAGTCCTAGGGGAAAAACTAAGTTTTCCTCAGAGGCTGTGGAAGCTGAAGAGGGGATCTCTCTATATTCCCCTAATTCTGTTACAATACCCTTGGGCTCACAAGTTTTTGTGGATATGGGGATGCGGATTCTTATCACTCCTGATATAAATTGGAGCTTAGTGGACACCCCACCCTTCCATCAAGGAAGCACTAACCTGCCCGGGGATTTTGGATCCAGTCTATGTAAAATTATCTCTATTCTATCAGGTAATTTATCCACTAAAACTCTCCAGGTCCCTTGGCATGCCCTATTGCTTTTGTTAAACTATGTCCAATTAAAAAAATTGCTGATGGGAGTTTATTTGGCTCATTATAGGATTAAGAGTTTGATCCCCCACCTACCATAGCTTTAGTTGATAGTAGAATTGGAGATAATCTTACCCTGAACAAACGCCAAGATGTCAAACACCTTCTAGAGTAATATGGTGATAATTTTTACTCAGGACCAAGTTACTATGAGAAAATGTATGGGGTGATACATCAAAACCAAAACGATGAATCACCCTCCATCTAAATCCCAACCATATCAAAAAATCCAAAGTAGAGAAAGCTCAAGTGGCCTTAGAGTTACAGCAATTGTTGGAAGCCAGGTTACTTGTGCTTTCTAAAAGTCCACGGGCTTCCCCACTCTTATTAATTCGAAAAAGGATGATGGACATTGGGTTGTTATGTATTATCAATGCCTCAACTCTATCAATTGCAAAGATAGCTACCTCTTCCACGTATAGGTGACTCTTTATGCATAATATCATGGTCCCACTATTTCTCCACTAAGGACCTCGCCAGTGGATATTGGCAAGTAAGTTTTTCACCTGAAGATCGGGCAAGATGTGCTCTTGTCACAAGTGAAGGACTATTTGAGCCCACTCAAATGCCTAAGGGGTTATTCAACGCCCCTGCTACCTTCCAACGCTCTATGGACGGATTACTAGGCGATTCAAAATGCTCCTGCGTCCTAGTTTATCTTGATGATATCACTTTTTTTCAAAAACATTTACTGAACATCTAGATCACCTCAGGCAAGTCTTTCAGTGTTTACGGCAATCTTCATTAAAACTAAAGCCAGCGAAATGCTTTTACTTCCAGAGTGAGATGGACTTTTTGGGTCATTAGGTCAGTAAAGCTGGAATATCTTCAATAGATGATAAGGTCTTGGCTATTGCCAAGATGACCTCCCTAAATCCCACGAGATTTACAAGTCTTCCTAGAATGGTGGGATATTATCACAAATTTATCCCCCATTTTTCAGACACCTCCAAGACTCTGTTATATCTATGAAAGAAAGGAATACCCTTTCAATGGAAAGAAGAGCAACAGTAGGCCTTCAGCCTGCTACGTGTCTCTCTTTCTCACTCACCAATACTTATTCATCTAGATTTTGAAAAAACTTTATCTTCTTTACTGATACCAGCGATATTGCCATTGGATCCATACCATCTCAGCATGATGAGAACCTAGTGGACCATCCTATCGCCTACTACAGCAAGACCTTATATAAAGCCAAATGTAACTATAGCATTACAGAACGCAAATGCTTGGCGGTTTTACTTGCGTTAAGATATCTGACCTTATTTATATGGGAAACATTTTACCATCATAACAGATCATGCTTCCTTACGTTAACTACAACAAATAAAGGACCTTGATAGGAGATTATCCCATTGAGCGTTAAAACTCTAAAATTATGGTTTTTTCATTATATACTCAAAGCCAATCTATCAAAAGAAAGATTGCTTATCCCAACTTCCCACCTTAACTATAATTGACCATGAAGAGAAATGACTCTGTGACCTCCTAACCCAACCACGTTTATGGAAGGACGAATCCCCTACCCTCCAGAAGGAATTAGCAAAAATATTGACATATCTCCAAATCAAGAACGGACAAATGTGTAAACTTGTATCTAAGCAATAGGTGCCTTATGTAAGACCATCAGCTCAGGCTGATGACATATTAGAGAGGCATTGGCAAGTCAGTCATGGGGGTATTTGGTAAACCTATCAGTGGCTTAAAACTCAATGTTATTGGGATGGAATGCTTGTTGCTATCCATCATGTATTGGAGTCCTTTCTGGCATGTAAAAGCCAATCAGGACTTTATCCTCGCTCTCAACATCCAGTGGTCCCACTTTGTGAACCATTCCATACCATTAGCATTGATGTTATAGGACCTCTTCCTAGAGCCTCCAATGGACATCAGTTCCTCCTACTAGCCGTAGACCATCTAACTAAGTGGATCAAAACCGTATTGCTCCCCACCGCTTCAGCAAAAGCCACCGCCACGTTTTTGTATAGTAGGATTATCACCCAGCATGGATGTCCTAATGTCATTCTCTCCAATGACGAAAATATTTCCTCTTGTGATAGTAAAAAGATTTAGCTGACCTGATGAAAACCACTCAGTATTCTCCGCCCCCCTACCATCCTTCAACCAATGGAATGGTAGAGTTGGTAAAGGTCACCTTAACCGCAACCTTTTGGAAAATGACTATGGCTGATCCCCTTCATTGGCCCCAATATTTGCCTAGTGCAACTAAAGCCTATTGGATCAGTTACCATCAAATTACTAAGATATCACCAGACCAAGCGTTGTATGGCCAAAACCTCCATCTGCCTTCCAAAGTTTAGGAGATTCTTGACCAAGCTTCTCCTGAAGCACCCTAGGTCTCTATGAAAAGTATTATATTTATTTGAGGCAAGCTGACCAGGGGATGGACATTACTGAAACTAAAAATATCCTAAAAAAACTAACGTAACTTGGATCAAACAAAACGCCCTAATGAGTGGATTGAGTGAAATGCTTTAAAAACTGACCAACTAGGTGAGCAACGGAAGCCGCTTATCCCTCCATAACAGAAGGGGAGGGGTTGGGGGCTCGTCTTTAGCAGCCTCTTCAGCAGCAGCTTCTTCCTCCCATAGTATAGTACGTGTCACAGCTATCAGTAATGGCGTTGGGGCATCTGAGGTATGTGGTTCAATATCTCTAATAATTGGAATTTCATATAAATTGCCAGTTAGGTAAATGGCACTGAGATATTCGGTTAAAGCTTTTTCAGCTCTAATTTGGGCATCTGGTAGATGAACAAACGTGGCAATGTTAATTCAGGTTATTTTTGCTTTTGGATTCTGTGCTATAGTTGCCACGTTCTGGATAGCATTATTTGCGTTTTTGTAATACTTGTTCACTGATATTTTGCTTTTTGGAGTTAAGGTTACAGGGATAACAGGAGGCGGAATTCCTCCTTTGAGTATTGCTGCTAATTTAGTGACAGCTTTATGCAGGGGACGACAATCTGGTGTTGCAGCTGCTTCAACTGCAAGCTGGTGATCACTGCAAAATGATTCGGCGTTTGGCTGTGGGGTATAAAGTTGAGGGGGGTATTTGGCATCTCATTCTGCATTAACAAACCGCTCAATTTGCAGAGATAGTTCTCTAATGAACTTACCTGATTCGTTAATTTCAGCCAATAATTCCCATGGGTTTTAGTTGAATTGGATTGGGGAATCAGCATACGGTTGAGGAATGTTCAATTCATTTGAGGAAGCATGGGTTAAACTGGGATTCAATATGATTCTTGATTGAAGGAATTATTTATGGCATTGGGGTGAGGAGGAGGCTGATTGGTGGCTGCAGGTGCAGCTGCAGCAACAGGCTTTGGGTGTGGAGGAGGTAGGATTGTGCCCCATGCTGAAGATGTACAGGGTGGACAGCAGATTGGAGGTTGGCGGATGAATCATATGATCCGCCTGAAGTGGTTGAGAGGGGGCACTTGCATTTTGAGTGGTCTAACTCGAAACATGATGGACATATCATATGACCGCCCTTGACGCGGGCCCAAAATGGATGGTCAGGCACTGATGGAATAACAGTGCGTTGCGGAATTGCCACTGCAATTTTATTAAATTCTGGGCTTATTGTGGCATATGCCCGAGGCCTAGAGATTCATGTGGCCCCATTTGGGACCACAAATTGTAGGATGGAGTTTAAGCCATAGGCTGCCAAACCGTCCATCAGCTCCTGGTGGATCACTTCAGGGGGGAGGCGGGTGGGCAGGCCAGCAAACTGGACCACCAAAGTGGTGTCCACTGGGAGCTGAGTCTGAGTTGTGGGGGAGAGGGGTGCCCTGGAATACCAGGAGCACAGTTGCTGCAGTGGCAGCATCAGCTTTGCAGGTGAAGCCGAGGTCAAAATACTCCTTGTAGGGGCGGAAATCAATGAAGCTGGTGGGTGTCATCACCACCTGTGCCATTTTTATAATGGCTTTGTCATGATATGAGAATATTTTCCCATATTCAACCCTTAGGCCATAGTGCATGTTGCTCTGGGGGAGCACTAGGTGGCAGCGTGGTACCACTTGGGTACAAGCAAGGTGGGCGTCTAGGTCTTTGGACAGAACGAATCAGCCCATAGGTTTGGAATGACTGGGTGAATCAGTCCTAGCGCATTTTCCTCCCGGATGGAAAATGGTGGGGGGAGTTTTGCCACTGCCCCACGCTGGAGAAGCTGGAAGAGAATCCGAGGACATCATAGCAAAACTACTATGGGCGAATTTGATTTGTTTTTCAAGTTCATTTAACTTTGCTCAGAAAGTTACACTGAGCAGAAAGAGTGTCCTCTATGTAAAGTATTGCAAATGAAATTATAAGACTTTAAGCCCTGGCTGCCAAAAACATGTCCACCACAACCAGTAGAGAAACTGCCCAATTTAATATAAACATAAACCCCTATAAACCTTCCAACCAGGTGACCTAATCCTACTTTACCATCACCTGCCTGGGGGTCATGAATACAAACTGGGTACCAACTGGTCATGGCCCTATTGAATCATTTATAGATGGGGAATTGAACACTTAATCATAGAGATTATTCAAAGCACAGCTATATACTACTTACATAGTCATTTTCTCCGTCTGTTTCCCCCCTGCACCAAGATCTAAAAGGGGGTATTGCCAGGATTTCCACCCAAATGGCAGAATTGGATACATTAGATAATGGAAATCAATTCTGAACTGACCACAAGGCCCGCAATTCTGTCAGGGATAATCCCTGACTATAAGTTGACAGCTATTGAATTCATCAATCAATCACAATTTGACCCACAAGCCCAAACTTCTGTTGGGAATCATCCCCAATAAAGTTGACTATGATCAAAGTTGCCAATTACCCTGACTGATATGCCAGAATCCTTCTCCCTTGGAGTCACACAACGTTGGGGTTCAAACCCAAGCAATGATGTGAGCTCTATCAAATCAACTGAGCTAATTGGGGCTTGTACCAAATCCCCAATTTGTTTATCTATTAGATTTAGATTTAAATGTCTTATTTGGTCCCTGATCTAATCCTCTGATTTCCCTTAAAAAGTGGATATTGAATAATAGACTTTACGCTTTTCCTCCCCCTTTCACAATTTTAAGTAAAAATCTTTATCTACTTAAAATTACCATACCAGATTCAATATCTGTATAAAAAAAAGACTTTTCAACCAAGAGAAGCAACCCTTGTAATAAATTAACACCCTCAAACTTTGGGTCATCTGGACCTCAAACAATAAAAAGGATCCGTGGTTCTAACCCATGATCCTGACATCCATATTCATTATAGGTGGAGATGTTCATTCCATTCTCATTTTCAAGAAATAGAAATTTGGTCTTCAATCTCTTGAATGGTGGTTTCAATTTTTTTTACAGTGCAAGGTCCACTCACAATTGGTATTGCAACATTGTGGGCTCTTATAGAAGCCTCCTTGACACGCTCAAATTGGTTTCATAAATCTGCTACTTCTAGTTCCAATGTTTGTAGTATTTATCAGACTGTTTCGTCCTCTCTCACTAGGAGTTCAGAGGAATCTTTATTGTGGTAGGCTCTCATATCATCATCATCATCAATATGTTCTTGAGGAACCTCACCATGTTCTGCTTGTATCGTTGGCATACCATATAGTGCGCACCACATCAACACTTCAACATTTCTCATATAATTTTGCTTGCCAACTTTCTGTGAATAGAATTTTTGCACATATATTAAAACCAGGCGACTTTCTGAATTGCATGATTTACTCTCTTTGAGTAAATCTTCTTCTGATGCTAACTAATGTAGCATCAAAATGTTGGTTGGAACTGCTCATAGCGCTTGTTGGTGGTAATTTAATGACACTCTTTTGAACATATTTTCTATATGTTGGCCTAAGACAAGACTCAAAAGAAACCTTGACCAACCTATCCCTTGGCGTAATCAGCAACATGGTATCTTTCTAATTGAGGTTACTATTCCTCAGATCCTAGACTAGTTACTTCAATCTTTTCACTTAATCCATATATAAGTGTAAACAAAGATTAAACTTGAGATTTTGTGGTATAAAGCTTTTTACTAGAATAGTTTGAAGTATTTTTATACTAGTTGCATAAACTCATGACATAAACTATATGTAAATTAATTTTAAATAAAAAAGGGGTATGGTGATATTTTAGAGGCTTTATGTACCCTGGGTCAATCTCTTTTTAATATCAGCCTTGATAGCGGTATCCATCTGTTTTATTGCTTAAATCTGTAAGCTCCATATTACAGTGGACATCCATTAACCAGAATGTTTGGAGACCCCTTGCTTAATCCCCACTTCTAAGTCTGGGGCTGCAATACCATTTCTGGTTATTTCTTCTTATTTTAATTTGGTAATATGCTGATTGCAATGATTTGTACGATGGTACATTTCTGATGCTCTCACTTCATGTTTTAGACTGACCTTCGTTATTATAAGATTGACTTTTCAGGTAATATTTAGATGGAGGATACTATTACTTTCTTAGATAACCTAGTTTAAATAGTCGTTTAGTCATTTCTTTAATATTGGCATTTCTGATGAAATTACTCCATTATAAGTCAATTTTAAATTAACCTCCTCACAAAGGTATTTAAGGGGTCAGATATCATAGCTATTAACATCATTGTCGTTGTCTTCATATTGTAAACCTCTTCATCCAGCAGGAATCAAATTATTGCATGTGACATCATTTTAACTGGTTGGATCATTTTTAGTATATCATCATCCAAAAAG